>PVLC010006164.1:0-71061 GCA_004027655.1 Graphiurus murinus | reverse complement strand
TTGCCATGAGTATTACTGGTGGAAAAGACCTCATGAAATTGAAAACAAAATCTAGTTTACATTAAGTGCTTTGGAGCAGCATTGTCCCCAAACAGGAAGATCATCAGTGTTGCTTCTTTTCCTTCCCTTTTCCTTCTTGCTCATTAACACCTCAAGTACCACTGGAAGTTGGCATCAGGCACAGCTTGGGACAAGGGAAATTGAAAATATGTCCCATATTTCAAATAAAAAAGACAGCTCAAAGAAAATACTCAAAGAGGAGCAAGCCTTCTCAATCATCTCTGTTTTCAATCTTTTGCCTCAAGGTTTTAAACTCTTTACCCTGAAGTCTGTTAAAATGATTCTTTGGATTGAAAAGTCTTAATAAAGAGAGCTGGTTTTGGAAAAGCATATAATCCAGATCCTATCTTCTCCTCATGTTAATATTCCACCATGCCAGAAATCATGTCAGCAAACACTGAAGCAAACGGCGGCCTGTTCAGGGCCACGTGAGCTTTTGCAGCCTCTCCAATCTGGGCTCTGTGCTCCAGGGTGTGAAACCACTAGCAGGGCAGCAAAACTGGAGGATCAGAAAACATCCTTCAGGAAAACAGAAAGTAACAACTGAGGTTCTCATACAACACCAGGGAATGGTTTTATTAGTGGGCAATGGAGAGGACGTGTGGGAGGGACAAGTGGCCGAGAATGACTAGGTTTTAAAATCTGGGCTGTTTGTGAGTGGGACTGAGTGCCACACCCCCAGGGCTTCTTGTGATGGTGTCTACTATTACAAGGCAAATACAGGTCCTTTTCCTCTGACTCTGGGCCACAAAAGAAAAATATCCTGACGATCTCAACAGGCCTATGAGACACCTTAAACAAGTGTTATCAAAGATTACTCTCCAGTCTCCCGTAAGTGTAGAGTTTGAGTTAGCCAGCCCTTTATGGAAAGCTAGTACCTTGGTGCCAACATGAATTCAGTTACAAGCTCAATCATTTTTATTATAATTTGTGTTTTATTTAAAATAAATGTCATCTTATTTGTGTCAAATTAAACATTCTGATAGGGAATAAAGAAGCTGGGGCAAAGAGTATGCTGAAAAACATAAAAAATAGCAAATGCCTAGATAACTTACAAAAATTTAATTTTGTTTTAGATGTGTAGAAAAATAGAGAAAATTTTATAAAAGTATAGAATGGAGTCAATTATTGGTCCCCAGAGTCCCCTAAAAGGACCAATTTAAGAACGCCCCTCAGCTCATAAGATGTGTGATTTCTCATTCAGTGGGCACAGTGACAATGAAATCCCACATTTCCT
Organism: Graphiurus murinus; assembly: GCA_004027655.1. Taxonomy (NCBI): domain Eukaryota; kingdom Metazoa; phylum Chordata; class Mammalia; order Rodentia; family Gliridae; genus Graphiurus; species Graphiurus murinus. Next base: position 69,764 of record PVLC010006164.1, on the reverse strand, counting down.
ACATCTTTTGGGTAGTGCTATAATTTGATGTAATGAGATTAAGGAGGTCTCTTCAGTTTTTAGAGACTCTGGGTGGTGGAACACAACAGAAGGAACTTCTACAAAGAAATTCAGTTATCTGCCAGGGAGGTGGGGAATGGAAAGCGGGGGAGACTAGGCATTAATGCTTTTGCATGGTAGTATTCTCCATGAGGCCTTCCACACTATTTCAAAAACAACTTAAGAGAGTGTGACTTTATCTCAGTCTGAACCTCTTTGGCAGGAATAAAGGCTGGAGAAGATAATTTAATTGGCCAGACATAAGAGGATCCAGCGTGACTCTATGAAATGGTATCCAAGTCACACAGGCGTCTTTCAGGACAGAAGTGCTGTGCAGCAGCTTGATAAAGCCAAGCGCTGAGCTGAGCCAAGAAAGAGCAAAACACACATTTCCTTCTTGATTGTTGAGGTCTGTCTGTAAATGCAGTGAAATCACTAAGGGAGGCTTTAAATGTTGTTGGAAAAATCAGGGTCTCATTTGATAAGGCCGTTGGATTTTCTGCAAGCTATTTATTGGTGTACTATTCTCTCTGAGAGAAAGGACAGCACGTCTTTCCACTGCAATATGCTTCGATTGCACTTTCCTATGCCCAGGTCATTTGAAAGGAATGCTATATGTTTCAATGTGATCCAAATATCTACATATTTATGAAAATAATAATGATCTTAGTTTGTATTTAATAAAGAAGTGTCTATCTGAGGGTCCCAGACATTATTTCATTACCTTTTAAAATATGATCGGGAGGTTGGTTAAGTGGAAATCACATTTAAATTTTATCCCTAGTGGAACTTAGTTAAAAGATGTGCCCACAAGTTGCAAGCATTTAGGCATTCTGGTGATAAGTTCATACAATATACTGAATTTCACCTTAAAGTAATATAAATCAAGAGAATAAATAAGCTTTTACATTAACATTTAATTGATGGAATTTTCCTCAGTATGCTCTACTTCTCTCAACCTGATTTCTTCCTGCCTGTTCTGACTCTAGGGTAACCTAAATAAAAGAATCCATTTTCAGTCAACTTTCAAGTGATAAGAAGCTATCTAGGAAGGCTCAGAGGTATTGACTCAAAGAACTATGATAAATACAGAAATAGATGGTTTAGTAGTCTAAGTAAAAACCTACAGACAGGTTTCTTACGGGAAGGAAGAGCGATAATATAAGGCAGCCCTCCCCCCATCCATGACTTCAGTAATGTATAGACTTTTTCTGAGGCATAGATTCTTAACCATTTTAATCCCATAGACTCATTTGCCTGTCTCTTGTAGCTTACAGACTGCTTCTTAGAATAGTATTTTAACATACATTAAACTAAATTCAATCAATAAGAAGAAACCAATTATATAGAATTATAGTCATCAAAATATTCTAAAAATGGTAATATGTTAATATCAGTGATTTTTATTTGTACAATAAACAAAATTCAGCATGAGGTTTTATAACTAACATAATTTTGAGTTGGTTATGAGCAAAACAAATACTCAAAATTTTCATAATAATTGTAATGCCCTATAAAAATCTGTTTCATTGCCAATATTCATTTTAGAAAGAAATGTCACATTTCAGTAAAAGGAAAGAAATAACAAAGATTAGAGCAGAAATAAAAATAGAGCATAGAAAAATAATAGAAAAGATTAACAAAACTAAAATCTCTCTTTTTTTCTTGAAAAGAGAAACACAAAATAATAAATCTTACACTGGATAAATAAAAAGTGAAAAATAAAGTCAAATAAAAATCTGAAATGAAAAAGGGGACAATTAGTAGTACAGAAATACAAAGAATCATAAGAAACAGATGTAAACAATTACACAGTAACAAATTGCATAACATAGAAGAATTAAGGGTGAAATCCTAGAAATATACAACCTACTAAGACTGAATCAAGAAGTAGAAAATCTGAACAGACTAATAAAAAGTGAGGAGATTGAATCAGTAATTAAAAGTCTCAAAATTAAAGAAAGCCCAGGACTTGATGGTTTCCCTGCTGAATTCTATCAAACATTTAAAAAAGAATCAATACCAATCCTTCCCAACTCTTCCAAAAAACAGAAAAAAAGTGAATACTTCCAAATTCATTTTCGAAGGCCAGCATTACCTGACACCAAAGCCAGACAAATATACTGTTAAGAAAATAAAACTATAGACCAAGATCCCTGATGAGCACAGATGAAAAAATCCTCAACAAAACGCTAGCAAACTGAATTTAAGAGCACATTTAAGAATTAATCGACCATGATGAAGTGGTATTCACTGACAGGTGCAGAGATGGTACAACATATGTAAATCAATGAACATGATACACCACTTTAACAAAATGAAGGATCAAAAACATATGATCAGAAGCATTTGACAAAATTCAACATTCATTCATATTAAAATTTAAAAAAAAGGTATAAAAGAAGTTTAACTCAACAAAACAAGAGGCCTAACATCATACTAAATGATGAAAATTTGAAAACTTTTATTCTAGGAAAAAAACAAGAATGCTCACTTTTGCCACTTACATTCGAAGCAGTACTGGACGTCTTAGCCAGAAATAACTAGGCAAGAAAAATATAATAAAGAGAATCCATTTAAGGAAGCAAGAAGTTAAATGATAACTATGTATTAGTCAATGTTTTGTTGCTGTGATAAAATATCTGAGAATATTAACTTAAGGGGGAAAAGGTCTGTTTTGGTTTCTCAGTTTCAGAGGTTTCAGTCCATAGTTTCTTGAACTTGTTGTGGATCTATGGTGAGGCAGAAAATCACAGTGGGGAGCATGTGAGGGACAAGGGCTGCTTAACTCATGTTCTCTAGAAAACAAGAGAGGGAAGAAAGAGAGAGAGAGAGAGAGAGAAGAAGGAGGAGGAGGAGGAGGAGGAGGAGGAGGAGGAGGAGAAAAAGAGAGAGAGAAAATGAGCTGATAACAAGATATAGTCCCCAAGGGCACACCCCCAAGAATCCATGCCCTTCCATTGGTCCCACCTCCTGCAGTTTTCAGTTCCTCCCGATGGTCCATTCAGCCCTAAATCCATCAATAGATTAATCCATTGACAAGATCAGAGCATTCATTATCCACTAACTTTCTAAAAGGACCACCTCTGAATATTGCTGTATTGGAGAATAAGACTTCAACACATGAGCCTTTGGGAGGTATTCTGGGCCTCAAAACTGTTAGGATTGATAAATTCATTATAGCTATAGGTTGGGAAATCAACATACAAAAATCAGTAGCATTTCTATACACTAGCAACTTATTAGAAAAAGAAATTAAGGAAACAATACCATTTATAATAGTACCAATAAAATAAAAATATTCAGGAGTAAATTTATCCAAGAAAATGTAAGAGCTACACACTGAAACACTGACAAAAAATGAAGAAGACAGATGTAAATGGAGTAATATCACATATTCATGGATAGGAAGAATTAATATTGTTAAAATGACTACACCATTCCAAAACAATCTACAGATTAAATGAGATCTCTATCAAAGTTCTAATGTCCTTTTTCACAAAATAGAGAAAACAATTCTAAAATCTATATGGAAGTAGAAAAGACCCCTAATAGATAAAAAACTCTTAAGCATAAAGAACAAATCTGAAGGTATCACATTACCCAGTTTCTTTCAAGATATATTATAAAGCTCTTATAATAAAAACAGCATGGTACTGGCATATGCACTGACACATTAGACAGTAGAAAAGGATGAAAAGCTCAGAAATAAGCCTGAGTATTAATAGTGAATTGATTTTTTGACAAAGGTGTCAAGAATACACAGCAGGAGCCGGGCGTGGTGGCGCATGCTTGTAATCCCAGCATTCGGGAGGCTGAGACTGGAGGATCCGGGTTCGAGGCCAGCCTCAGCTACCTAGTGAGGCACTCTGCAACTTAGTGAGACTCGGTTTCAAAATAAAGAATAAAAAATAGGGCTGGGGGTAGAGCTCGGAGGTAGAATGCCCCTGAGTTCAATCCCCAGTACCACAAAAAAAAAAAAAAAAAAAAAAAAGAATACACAGCAGGGAAAAGACAGTCTTTTCAATAAATGGTGCTTGGAAAACTAAATGTCCATATACAGAAAAATGAAATTTGACCCTACGTATATATCTTAAGAACTGATATCTGTACTTTCATATTTGCTTCACTATTATTCATAATAGACATGATGTAGAAACAATCTAAGTGCCCATTGATGGATGAATAGATAAAGGAGATGCAGTAAGAGCTACACAGCCTTAAAAAATAATGAAATTCTCTCCCTTGAGACAACATGTCTGGAACTGGAAGACATGATAAGTGAAATAAATTAGTTATAGAAAAACAAGTACTATATGATATCATTTACATGTGGAATCTAAAAAAGTCAAACTCATGGAAGCAGAGATTAGAGGAGTGGTAATCAGAGGCTAGAGAGGGAGAGAGAGGGTTAGAGAAGGAAGATAATATTGATCAAAGGATATAAAGTTTCAGTCTGGAGGATGTAGTTGTAGTGATGTACCATGTGCTGATGGTAACCCCAGATAATAAGACTATATTGTGTATTTTTAAATGGATGAAATAGATTTTTAAATGTTCTTACCACAAAAAATGATAAGTTGGTTGGTGATGAATATATTAAGTATCTTGATTAAATCCTTCTGTAATGAATAAATTATAGAAGTAAAAGTATAGTAAAATCACATTGTACCCCACAAATATAGGCAATTATTATTTGCCAATCAAAAACAAATGAAAAATTTAAAAGGCAACTCAGAAAAGAAAATACTAATAAAATAACTTAATTAAATATCTAAAAATCTTTAAGTTAGAGAAAAAACTGTTTTCTTCAACTCCTGAAAATAAATCCAAGGACGCAGAGAGAACGAGACTAGTTTCAGAAATACTCATATAAAGAATCCAGGGTATTAGAATTTGCAAAAGGTGATCATGAGACCAAAGTAAATCATGGGTTTGGGCACTCAAAAATTAGTATATATGTGTTTTAACTGAGTTTGAGGTTCTATTATGAAATAGGCAATGTTCAAACATTTTAAAGAAGCCAAATAGACTGCTGTTAAAAGTTTCCTTTATCATTATGACTTTTAATTGACAAATAAATATTATATACAGTAATAGTGTACAACCTGATGTTTTGAAATATACTTTGAGGAATGGCTAAATAAAGCCAAGTTCCATATCCTTTACCTCACATAGTTAATTATTATTTTTTGTTTGTGAGAACATTAAAAATTGATTCTTAACAATTACCACATACACAATACATTGTTGTTAACTGTAGGCACCATGTTATACAAAAGATCTCTTGAACTTGTTCCTCTTACTTAACTGAATATTTGACCTGTGTATCCCCAACCGGCTCCCCATCCCCGTCTCTGGGAGCCACCATTTTATCCCCTGCATCTACTAGTTTGACTTTTTAGATTCTACATATAAGTGAGATAATACAGCATTTGTCCTGTGTCTTGCTTATTTCACTTGCCATAACATCCTACAGGTTTTTCCACATTTGAAAAAAAGAAGTGCATTACAAGTAAAGAATAGAACCATCAAGAACACTTTGGCTTTCATACCTTCCTCTTACTAACAGTAAAATCCACATTCCTCAACATTATAATGAAGTCCTAGATGGCTTTTCTAGTCCTAAATTTTTCCTCACTAAGGAGCAATACTGCTTCTGTTCTTGCAAACTACTTGTCCCCAATAGTTCCTGCCAGATAAATTATTCTTCAAGAAGTCTTTTATTTTCTTGCCATTGGGGATGTGAAAAATTTATTCTCTTCACATTTTCTCCAATTTTACTGTACAAGTCCTATCCTTTGAAGTTAATTTTTACCTTCTTGTGGTATCTCTTGTATCTTATTTCTTCCACATGCTTAATAAAAAATATCTAACCAACTACACAAAATGCACCATATTTATCATAACCCAATATTTAGAATTCACCATAGTTTTCATAACTTACTTTGTTATGTTGAAATTTGAACCCCCAGTATTTTAGAGTGTGACTGTATTTAGGGATAGGGTTTAATTTGCACAAAGAGACAGCAGGGATAGCTACACACAGAAGAAACATGATGTGAGGTCTCAGAGAAAGATGATCATCACCACATCACCAAGTAAAGGAGATGCACCTCAGAAGAAAGTGAACTTACAAACACCTTGACCTTGACCTTGTACTTCTGGCCTCCAGAACTATGAGAAGACTGTTTTCTTGCTTAAACTACCCAGTCTATGCTAGTTTGTCATAAAAGCCCTACTAAATCAACAAACTCTTATATATAGAATGTCTAATGATTATTTTTAAATATAAATACAGAGAGAGAGAGAGAGAGAGAGAGAGAAAGGAGAGAGAAAGAAACACTAGTAGAACACTAGGTGTGAGTAGTTAGTTGAAAGATCCTGAACTTGAGAATGGAAGGTATGTCATTTTGGGGCATATTTTCTCTTCCTATTTCTGTTTCTCCAGAATTCATGATGCCTTAGCCTTTATAATCAGACATATTACCGAATTGTTATTAACATGTTAATTTTTTTTTCTAAATAAAGTTGCTAATAGACCTTAGGTGGCTGTCACACCAATGGTGAATGTTGCAACATGCTAGTTTAATAAAATATATTGCACTTATAAAAATAATGCTACAAAGAAAAGGGAAAATTATGTGTGGGAATGCCAAAACAGAGAAAATGATAAAATATTTGAAAAAATATTTTCAGGAAGGTAATCTAGAAGAAAACTGTGGGACTATTTGTCATAAGAGTATTGTATTTAGCAAGATAAAAGCTATGTGGTATAGAGAAATGTAATTTTCTTATGCAATAAGAGGAAAACCATCCAAGAGAGCTGGTGGGTGAAAACCTGTTGAAGAGGGTCAGAAAGAGATCATTAGAAAACAGATGAGTGGAATCTTTCTCATAATGGCAGAGTGTTTTTTTGAGATAACAAGAAGTTAAGGAGAACTTCAGGGTGGAGTAATGGAATCATTGGCATATAAATGGGATTATACAAGGTCAGGAATAGCCCACTAATGTGGAGATCATCATCTAACTAGCCCATCCTTGTAGTAACTTCCATTTTGAAACTGCAACTGGAAAGCAATAAAGTATTGGCATGATAACATGGCTCATAAAAGGATTCGGAAATCTTGTTATTATAAGGAATTTTGCTATCATTATCATCAAATCACTATTATGGTTGGAAATATAGAAATAGTTAAATTTCTAATAATTTTTTTTGTAGTTCTGGGAATTCAACCCAGAGCCTCACATATACTATGCAAGCTCTCTACAGTGCAATAAATTCTTCTATCTTTACTGTTGATACAGACTTGAGAGAAATAACTGAGCACAGGAAAACTTTGTCAATTGTACATTTTCTTTTATGGAACAAATATTTCTGAGTGCCTACTATGTGCCAGAAACCATTGTAAGTAATAAGTAGGATGAACAGGATAATACTAAATGGAGTGGACAAGGGAAGACCTCTGAGAAAGTACAAATCCAGAGAAAGAAAACAAAAATCCTTAGTTTTTTGTCATGGCCTTGTAATAGTCCTCATTTAATTGTATGCAAACTTGTACAAACTGAGGAAGTGGATGAAAATTTCTGGGTAATGGGAGTGGTTTGGATAACTCATATCCTCTGCAGATGTGGACAGATATCTCAAATGGCTTTGTAAGGTAGTCCCAAGCAATGGGACTTAATATGAATCATTACAGCACTCAACATGCCATTCTTTACCTAAGCCAGCTGCAGGAGAGATGTTTTAATACCTAACTCCTACAAAAGAGAGCTTATGGAGTTAGTCTGCAGTGAACAACAGACTTATCTAAGATGACATCTACAGATCCAAGGTGGATTGAGAAAATCTGCACCTAGATTGCCTGGGAGGCTCTTCTTTTTCTGGAGAGCTGCAGGAATTGTTTATAACAAGGCCAGAAAGCTCTTGCTATTGTAGTCACCTGGTTGTTCCATGTTCTCTTTGCCACTTCTAGGATTATGTGAAATGACTAAAGTACAAGTGTCCCTTTTTAGTCCATTGTATCCAATCCAGCTTTGTCTAAGCATACCTCTCTCTGGGCTAAGGAGAGTTCTCTATAAATCTTTTCTCCAGTAAGCACTATGTTATTTACAAATAGTGTTACAGTGTTTGTGTTTATCTACATATAATCCTTATATGAATTTGCTCACGTGGAATTTCTACTCTAGGCAATAAAAGATAGTTAAGTAAAATATTTAGCATGTATCTTAGTCTGTTTTGTGCTACTCTGACAGATTATCTGAGACTGGGTAAAGAATAGACAGAATATTTTTTGGTTCATAGTTCTGGAAACTGGAAGTCCAGCAACAAGGTTCTAATATCTGGTGAGAGAATTCTTGCTGTGTTGTTCTTCAATGGCAGAAGAGCAACACAAGTAAACAGACTGCCGTAAGCACTTTCTGTTGTGGATTTAATTCAATCATGAGCGCTTCACATACCTCTAATTAGGCCCCAGCTGGTGACGGTATGGCACTCGGTAATAAGTTTCTAAAACATGAATTCAGACTATAACATCACGTTAGTGACATGTGCTAAGGAGCTAGGGTGTGAGTATGTGGAGGGGGGACTGCAATATTGAATTAGGTTGACAGAGCAGACCTCTGAGAAAATACCATGTGGACAAAAATCTGAAGGAAGTGAGGATAGAAGATTTCAGAATCCTTGAGTGATGGTGCATGCCTATAATCCCAGTAGTTAGGAGGCAGAGATAGGAGGCTTAGGTTGGAGTCCAGTTCGAGGTAACTTACTGTTATCTTGTATCCTTGTTTTGAAATAAAATATAAAATAGGCTGGAATGTAACCCAGAGATAGAAGCCCCTGGGTTCAATCCCAGGTACCACCACCAAAAAATAAATGAGTAAGTAAGTAAGTAAATAAATACATAAATAAACAAGAGTATTTCTGATAGCAGGACAAAGATTATAGGCATGGATCATTTGAAGTATTCAATGTTGAATTAATATTTTATATGATGCATTTATAGACTAGATTCTTTAGATAATATTAAATTAAAATAACTTGCTAGACCCTTGGTAGGAATTGATGACTGGAAACATTTTGGTTTTTCCAAAGCAAGTTAGAATGAGATTAAAGAATTCTTTGACCTTACTCATGAAATTCCTTTGTGAAATCAGTAGCATTGTGCTTTGCACATATTGACTATTGATGAATCTTTGTTGAATACATGGGTCAGTGACAAGCATTATGTGCCTGGCATTGTCCTAGTTGCTGCAGGAGGTGTCCTCCAGGAGTTAGATGCGGCACCTGCTGTCCCAGCCAGAATGTCTAATGCCAGGGATATGGTAGAGGATGCAAAACAAGAGACAGAAATGAGGAATGTTAAGGAAGTAGAATATGATGACTAAGAAATTGGAGAAGTTGTTTTTAACAAGAGATAATACTTAAAGCCATATTGAGAAAGAGACTCTTGCCAAGGGAAAAAGAGAATAATTTAGTGGAAGGGAGAAAATACCATACAACATGAGGTTCAATTTTGCTGTAATATAGAGTTTGAGTTAGAGAGAAGGTCATAAAGCTGGAGAGATATGTCGGAGCCATGATATTTAAAGTTTTGAATTCTTGGTTGAAGTATTTGTAGTTATTTAAAAAGACAATGAGGAGCCATTATTATTATTATTATTATTATTATTATTATTATTATTATTACTATTATTATTGGAAAATAGAGAAAAATAATGCAACCACAGCTGGCTGAATTCTGGCTGAATGGGTGGTACAAGAGACAAATTTAATTTATGACTAGGAAATGACTAGTATCTAATTGAGGGACAGCTTTTATATATTTTTATTGGTCTCCAAGTCCATCCATGATGCTATGAAAAAAATATAAACTGGGTGGCTTTAAAAATATTCATTGCCTGTAATTCTAGTACTTGGGTGGCCAAGACAAAAGGATCAGAGGTAGAATGCCAATGCCCCTTGGTTTAATCTCCAGTATCACCACCACTACCACTGTGACAACCACCACCACCAATAGTCATTTATTTCTTCATCTTATGGAGTTTGGGAAGTCTAAGGTACTATTGCCAGCATATTCTGTGTCTGCTGAGGGCCGCTTCCTAGCAAATGGATGTCCTGGCAAAAAGAACAAGGGAACATCTGAAATTCTTTCTTAAAAGGCTTAATTCTCATACTAAAGACCCTATTCCTGATATCATCATCCTGGATGTTAGGATTTCAACATAGGAATTTAGAGATGACAGAAACAGTTATTACTGCTCGTGATCAGCAAGCCAGACTGGAGGCAAGTGTGAGGAGGAGGAAGGGGAACGTGGTGGGTGAAACTGCTGACAGCATTTGGGATACTTGGATCTAAAATGTTTAACATTGCTAGGAATCAGGGAAATAAAAATCATATACATTGAGATAGCCAGGGATGGTGGTACACGCCTGTAATCTCAGTACTTGGGAGGCTGAGACAGTAGGATTACAGGTTAGAAGATAGCCTTAGCAAGTAGTGAGACTCTCATCAGCCTAGTGAGACCCTGTTTCCAAATAAGAAATAAAATTAAGCTGGGGATATAGATCAAAGGTAGAATACCTCTGGGTTCAATCCACACACACACACACACACACACACACACACACATACAAAACAAAACATTAATATTCCACCTAACTCCATTTAGAATGGCAATCATCAAGAACACAAACAATAACAAATGCCAGCGAAGATGTGGGGAAGTAGGACACCATACACTCTTGGTGGGTACAACCATTATGGAGATCCATAGGGAGGTTCCTCAAAAGACTAGGTATGGAATCACTATATGACCCAACTATTTGACTCTTAGGTATCTTTCCAAAAGAATTAGAATACTATAGTGATACTGTATACCCATGTGTATAGTAGCACATTCACAATAATCAAATTATGCAACCAACCAAGGTGTATATGCCAACAGATGAATGGATAAAGAAGATGTGGTACATACACACAATGGAATTTTATTCAGCCATAAAGAGAAAAATTATGTCATTTGCAGGAAGGAAAATGGATGGAACTAGAGAATATTATGCTCAGTGAGACCATTTGGTCTCAGAAAGACAAGGGTGGTATGTTTTCTCTTATTTATGGAAGCTAGAGGGAAAATAGAAAGTAGTTTACTGGTACAGATGTGCATTAATCTGTAGGTTGATCTAGACTTAGATGAGACATAACTATCATGCTTGTTCTTGTCACAGAAAAGCTACAATTCAGAAATGGATATATCTACCTTGATTTCTGACTATGTTTGGGTGAATAAAATGTAAATGGCATCATCTGAAGGGACATGAAATAATGGAAAGAGATATCTATAGAGTAGTTGAAGTGGGGGTATCAGGGGTAAGAGTTAGGGAGGGGAAGGAGAACTGAAGAAAGAAAGAGTTCAAATAATACTATGGCAATATGTGAAGGTATTACTGTCAATCTCATTAAGTCTATGGGGAGGGAAGTGGGGGAAGCAGGTGGCATGTGGAGGGAAATTCATAAAGAGCTCTGAGGATATATGTTTTTAACACATCATTGAACCTCACTATGATGTATAATTGTAATGCACCAAGAAAATACATTTTAAAAAAGACTTGAACCTAAGCTGAGACTTCCTTCAAAACATAAAGAAGTAATTGAGGCTTGCACAACGTATTTGCAAAAAAAAAAAAATAAAATAAAATAAAAATAAAAAAATAAAAAAAAAACAAACACAAAAACAAAAACAAATGAAATTTCAGGATATTACCCTAACATTTTTTTTACCAGTTTAATTTACTAGATTGCTTACAACAATAAATAATTAATACACTAAAGGATTTACAACCTTGTTCTATTAAATATTTTTCTTTCTTCCATTAGTAAAGAGAATCTCACAGAGCAACAATACTTTAACACCTGGTAAATACAGTATTGACACTCATATTGAAATGTGGGTTATTTTATTCTTAGTCTCTGTAACATTAAAATTAGAGCCCAAACTGCTTAAGACTATTTGGTCCAATTTAATTTAGTATGCTGGCATATTTTATATTTTGAAGATAACAAGTCACTCCTCATTAGATTAGCTCACTTCTGGACAACCCTACACAAATGCGTATGCCCCAGGATGCTCCACCTCCGCAAAAACAATTACCTTTTAATGACTAGAGCCTGTCATGCTTTACTGCTTTTGAAAATGTAACATGTATCCTAGATGAGACTGTTTTAATGCTACAGACGAGCATCAATATGTAGTTGGTCTAGACTTAGATAAGACATCACTATCATGCTTGTTCTTGTCACAGATGAGCTACAATTCAGAAGTGGATATATCTGGCTTGATTTCTGATCATGTTTGGTTGAATAAAATGTAAGTAGTATCACTTGATTCTTTTACAAGGTAAATGCATCTATGAAATTTGGGGAAAAGTGAAACAGGAATCCAGTAAATAATGATATAAATCAATATGTGATAGAGATAGTATTGCTGACGTGTGCAGAATAAAATAATCACAATGCAATGGAAGTCTCTCAGTGACCAAACACATCTGCTTAATAAATGGAAATGCAGGAAAAACAAACGTGGAAAAATGAAAGGAAGATGGCAACAGAGGCCAGATATATAAATGATGTTTAGAATACATATGTTCAAACTACAAAGGGAAGAAATAACCTCAACCAGAAAATTCCAACTTCTCAGCACTTGAGTTGTTGTTGGCTAATAAAATTAGAGGAATGGAAGGAATAAAAAAAAATCTAAAAACTAATATATAGAGCTCATTGTTGAACTCTATTTTATGAAAATATTGCAATTTTTTTTCTTATAGGTCTTATACAAACATAGATGCAAAACAGGAAATCCAAAATAAGGCACATGAAGCTTATTTTGCAACACCTGTGAAAAAAGATTGAAAAGTATATGAAAGCCATATTAAATGCGAAAAATAAAGGCAACTATCTTAAAATAAACATGTTTTGTAGATCAAAAATAAGGTATGTCTATAAGAGATGGAGAAATAAAGAATGAAAAGGAAGGACATGGTCCAAATGTCATGAACCAAGCACATGGTTCAGTGTCATCTCTCTAATATGTGAAGTGAAACATCCTGCTTCGTTGTTTTGTGTGTGTGTGTGTGGTACCAGGAATTGAACTCAGGGGTGTTCTACCTCTGAGCTATACCCCCAGCCCTATTTTTTATTCTTTATTTGGAAACAGGGTCTCGCTAAGTTGCGGAGTGCCTCACTAGGTAGCTGAGGCTGGCTGCGAACCCGGATCCTCCAGTCTCAGCCTCCCAAATGCTGGGATTACAAGCGTGCGCCACCATGCCTGGCTCTGCTTCATTTTCTTTAAGTTGCCTTTTCTCCATTTAACTATTCTCTCAGTCTCCACCGGCATGGAGTGGTGGCTGCTTGTAATGCAAAGGCAGAGAATGGTTTATAAAGAATTCAGTCCTTACCCCCATCCCAAACAAAATTCAGATGTGTGTACTCCTGTGTCTTTAAAAAACCCAATGTTGAAAATAGAAAAAGGAAGCAGGATGTGGTGGCATATACTTGTAATCCCAGTACTTAGGAGGCTGAGACAGGAGAATAGCTGGTTTGAGGACAGTCTCTGCAAGTAATGAGACTCTCATTGACCTAGCAAGATCCTGTTTCAAAATAATAAATAGGGCTGGGGGTGTAGATTGGAGGCAAAATGCCCCTGGGTTCAAACCCCAGTACCACAAAAAAAAAAAAAAGAAAGAAAGAAAGAATTGAGAAAAATTTCACTCTCACCCTTAAAGGTAAAAAGGGTCTCAAGGAAGCCAATCCTAGGTATTTGGAATTTTTATAAAGAAGCTTCAGAATTGAACAAGATGGATGATCTTGGGCAAAACACTTAAACCATCACTTTAGCTTGTTTTTTTGTTTGTTTTCAAAATATATCCTTTGCATTTGGATACAATGAAGGAAAGGAACAAAATGAGTTTATGATAACCAAGGTAATCTAAATGTAGTAGTCTTGAGGGTGGATATTCATCCTTTAATTCAACAAATATATATGTACCAGTCATTGGGTTAAATACTGGGGCATGAAACAGTAAAAAAGACATAGTCTGTAGGCAGAGTGCATTTTGAAGATGATGGAAAATTATGCTTCATTTAACATTTTCATTTTTTTATCCCCAGCTTTACTCAGTGACCAGCAAGTAGGAGATTCTCAGTAAATTCTAATTTAATGAATTAAAGGATGTGATGAGAAATCAAATGAGACAAAGGAGTTCAGCGTACCAATTAGTTCAGATTGCTGGTGGCATTCTTCAGAACTTTATTTATTGAGTTTTATATTAACCACATTCGCAAGCATAAATACTGACTGTGGTCACTGCAAATGACTTCAGGCTTCCAGGGTTCTCAGGAAAAGGTCTCAATGGTTGCAGTACACAACTGCAAACTCATTTTATTGAAACCTGCTACTCATGCGGGTGTATCATAGAAATTATTGAACAAGCACTTTGAAAACTGAACCTTTGAGAAACTTGCTGGAATAAAGTCATGCAAATTAGAGTTGAGGAAGATCTGATTCTGCTATGTAATTTATCCCTTGAGGGCTCATATGAGAGTGTCTCTTATAGTCTATTTTTTCCATGTATTTTCTTACTTGCAGTTTGAATGATTCAAACAAAAGGGGCTTCTAATACTTCCATTGGGGCAATATTGTAAAAGACCTCATTATATGGGAGTGTTTCTTGATACATATCCTGAATTTTTCTTTGTTTAATTTCATCCTATTAACCCCAATTACATCTCCCTGTGGGGGCAACAATAAAGAATTCCAACTTCTCCTCTGAAGTTACACTCCAGAGATTCTTCATTCCTTTCTGGCATGATGTAAGTCAGCTGCTCACCTCTGTTCTTTTATTCTGTGTTCATGAGCCAATCATGGCCTTCTAATCACTTTTATTTCTTTTCTTTGAACATTCTCCAATCTGTAAGAATTTTGACTTGATATAAATTCTCCTGCTTTATGCCTATTGTGGTCCATGCATATGAGCCGTGATCATATCAAAAACCATTTTTTTCTCCAAGTTGAACTGGTAATAGGACTATATAAAAAAAAACTTAGTGTAAATGGCATGTATGAAAAGCTAAACCGACAGAAATTACATTCTTGTTAGGATTTTCATCTTGCTGAATACAGTTTTGTGCTAAAGAGATTATCTTAGGAGTTTTTGTCTGCAGTACTCTTATTCTATTCGTTGATTTATAATCAGAGTGTGCAGTTCAGCATAGCTGCATCCTTCATTCAGAAAGAAATTTTGTTCTACAGACAAGGTGACAGGAAATACTTGCCCTTCTAAAAGAGGATTAGAGACTTTTACATTTTAAAGCCCATTTTGGTACAATCACTAACATGAAGCCAGTTTCCAATTTCATATACGAGAGATCTCTAGGGAGATAGTCAGCTTAATTAACTGAGCAATGATGAGCATGCTGGAATTTTACACTGATAGAGTATGACTTACTGTAAAGACCCTAACCTCTCTTGACCTGTTCAGTGAAAACTGCCTTAACAAAAGTATTTAAAAATTATGCTTGAATATGGGCATTAAGAAACAAGAGGACAAGAAAGAGAGGGAAGGGTGGTTCAAAAGTTGGATTTTGTTAATTTTGTTGATGTGCAGACTGAGACATTTTAAATATTTTCAGCATACATGTCAAAATTCATTTTACAAGTGTTAAGTTCCATAAATAAAACATATTTTACAAATAGAATTCATTTACTTCAAAAGGAGAATATATTTCTATCTTTAGAAATGCATGCTTACATAGATGTTCTTTATTTAACCTGTCTTGAGTATAGGAATGTGTGTATGAGCTCTGCTGAACTAACCAGAGCTCTTCCTGCACACTTCCAAGAGTCATTAAGTAGAAGCCAAATAATTGTAGGGTTGTGGTCCCATAAAAAGGTTGGTTATTATAAATCCATATTCCTCAAATATACTGGAATGAGTCCAAACATGAGAGTGTGTGCACAGGCGCGCGCGCGCACACACACACACACACACACACACACACACATACACACACACACACACACACACCAATAAATCATTTAGACAATTAGAAAGTTTGATCATGTTCAGAATGGAGGAAATAAAGAGGGGATGGGAGCAGGAATGAAGGGAAAAATAAAACTCAAAGAAAGTAAAAGCTATCCTGGGAAGAAAAGAAGCAAAGTACAGTCATAATTTACACTTTTTACTTAATGTCTTAATGCCTGTTGTATTTTCTGGAGAATTCCAAAATCAAGAACTTAGAATAAATGTAAAGAATAAATTAAACAACTCTGAAACACTAAGATGTAAGAATTATTCTGGAGGATACTCGAGGTTAATCATGATGCTCTCCTATGAGCAATGTCTCAGCTTTCTTTTCTGTATTACCCCCTTTTGTAATTAGAAGAATACTAAGGAAGTGAGGATCTGGACTATGTTGTAAGGTTGTGGCCTCCACTGCCTTATCATGCTTTGAAAAAAGTGAGTTGAAAAATAAAACTCTACAATCTTTTCTATGGCAGTATCATTTTCTGAAACATGAATACTTTTGCATATATGTCCATATGAAGTCAGATTTACATAGGATAATTTTTTTTTTATCCCATATCTTTTACACATAAGTATGTGGCATATACTCTACTGAGCCAAGGACTGGCTCAGCTCAGTTTGCATGTCAACACACCTACTAAGCTGTACCGTGATAAATAGATCCTATTAAGGATTTACTGTCTCATGCCTGTTCTGTTTTTCAAGGGACATCTTTAACTCATCCCTGCTGACCAAGAAATACAAATTTAGTTTCTTACTGACCAAGATAGGCCCTACCAGTCCCCTCTGTTTGATTAAACTTTAGGCAGGTGGTAATCTTCCTAGTTCTAGGCTCTAGATTTCCCTTTTCTCAGAACTTTTACTTTGGAAGACTTTAATATATAAATTCTTTCTTTGCTCTTTTGGGATATAAATCTTTTTAAAAGCTTCTTTCCAGTATTACAAACCAGTGTTGTCTTTCTCAAGGATCTGGGAGTCATACTTTGAAATGGTAATCATCAAGGAAGATAGTGCCTCTACCTCCTAATTTGTGTGGGTGAATAAGAGCCTAACTTCCTTGGGTGCTTGCCTTGAACCAAGTTGTGAAATGATCTCCTGTCTTGAACATTCTGGAAAGTTAGTTTTTCTATTGGGTAAGGCCAATTAGCAAATACAGGTGGCTTTGACACTACTAACTCTCCAAATGTTTCCTAGTGTCTCTAGGTCAGCTTTAAAAACTCTCCCAAATAAGCAGTTAGCCTTCTAAGAATCAACTGTAAGTAAAACCCCTAACAGTAGGGTACTTTTTTAAATCATATTTTATTCTATTTTTTGGTGCAGGGGATTGAATCCAGGGGCATTCTACCTCTGAGGCATACCTGCAGCCCTTTTTTATGTTTTAATTTGAAATAGGGTCTTGCTAAATTCATGAGGGTATAGCTAAATTGCTGAGGCTGTCCTCAAATCTGTCATTCTCCTGTCTCAGCCTCCCAAGTATTAGAATTATAGACATGTACTACCATACCCATCTCATAGTGTCTTTTTTTATCACTCTGTCAAACTGCATTGAACACTCACTGTGTATAGAACACTGAGCCTCCTTGAAATTAAGTTTATAAGAAATGAGGATATAGCCTTTTAACATGGTGACAGGGGTAAAAATGTAAACACAGACATTACCTTTTAATAAATAAGACAACTAAAAAGATAAAAATAAAATATAGTGCAATCAAAATGGTGTACATAGGAGGTAGAGATATTTGACTTAAATTAAGTATATACTGAAGCATGTTCTATGGGTTAGTTACTATGCTAGACACTACATTCATTCTTGCATACATCCACCCATCCACCCATGCAACTTTTATGAACGACTAATTTGTATCTTTTACTGGGTTCTATGGATAGAATGATTAAAAAGCTATTCTTCAACACAAGTTCATAATGTCCTAGGAGGTACAGATGGATATAGACATTGACCACTAAGGTGTGATTGTGCTAAGTATATTAAATTATGGAAGACCCAAGACTGGAGCTTCACTATACTGGAGGGGTTGGAAACAGCTGATGAGTTGAAACCTAAAGGAAAGTTGAGGTTCTCTGGAGCAAAAGAACCACTAACGTTTGGTTAACGTCTATTAAATGATAGGAACTATGTTGTACACTAAAGCCTTAAAACATTCTAGAAAAGTAGTGTTTAATAATCCCATTTTCTCCTCAGGTAAAGGAGGCTTCTGATAGTCTCAGACCTAGTAAATGGTAGAGTGCCTAGTTTAAATTCAAATCAAAGTGGTTGCCAAGTCCTTGCTATTTTGATTACATTAAGTAGCCCCAAAGGGAAGGAATGGGAAACCACCCAAGCAGAAAGAAGAACATTGAAAAGTCAAGTAAAAATTGGCACAGAATTTTACAAGTATTTGAATATGTTATAGGCAAAGAGTGGGGAACAGTATGAAACTGGGCTCCAGAACAGGGTGGGACCAAGTTATGAAGAATCAGATTAACCAGCCAAAGTAAATTGGATTTTTTACAGTGCAAAATTTGGTTCTACATTTTCAGAGTTTTAAGCAGCGAACAGGGTACAAGTTAACTATGGTAACCATCTGGAGGTTGCACTGGATCCATGAGAATACTGGGAACAATCCAATAGTCCAGGTGGGTAAAGATGAACACAACATAGATCCTACTCTAAAGACTCTTAAAACCTTATCCAGAGTCTTTATAGAGAATTAAAACATTATCTGAAGATGCAAGTTGACAACACATATTTTAATCTTCTTTTCTACCTAGAATAAATTTATGAATTCTGGGTTCTGTCCACCTTCTATTCCTCAGAACTTGCGAACATGTTACATTACACAGATGTGACCTTGCAGGTGAGCCCTGGTAATCACAGGAGTCATTAAAAGCTGAGATCCACTCTCAGATAAGGCCAGAGAGACCATCTGAGAAGAAATTCACTAGCTATTGCTGGGTTTGAAGACAGAGGAAAGGGGCCTCCATGGAAAGGAATTGGTGACCCGTAGAAGCTTGGGCACAGCCCTCACCTGACAGAGGAAATGAGGACTCAGTCACAAAACCTCAGAGAACTTACTTCTTCCAACAACATGAATGATCAAAGAACCAAATTGTCCTCTTCAGCTCAGGAAAGAATGCCACCCTACCACTACCAAAGTTTCAGCTCAGGTAGACAGACTTCTGACCTATAGAAGTTGTGAGATAACTTTTTTTTTCTTTTAAGCCATTTATGGTAATTTATTGCAACAGTTAATACAAAACTAATGTCATTTATATATTTAATTTCTTCTATAAAATTAGAAGTTAATGTCAGAGCTGGGGAAGCAATAAATGATTTCATGAAAAAAAAATTAAGAAATATTTTCATAGGGGTTCAGTAGACCAAATTGGGGAAAATCGAAAAACCCCAAAATAAAGGTACAGGGCCTGAATGTCTTGATCATCTCAGAACAGCAGGAAACAAGAAGCTGAGCCTCTGCTTTATGCTGGAATTTCTCTGTATCTATTCATTGTGTGCTATCTTATTTGCTTTTGAAGTGATTGGCACTGATATCCTTGAATCGTGAGGGATCTTTGTGATCACCTTTCCAAGAAAGTTCAGGTCTTCATTCTATTTTATATTCTGGAGTCTGTTGAGTCAAGAACTTGGCAGCAGCTACCAAATGCAAGAAAGCAACTGTATCCTTGCACTTGGGCTAAAGGAATCAAGGGAATATGCAAGCTACTCTAGGTATAAGAAGGGTGCTTTTAGGTGACAAAAGCAGAAAAGATTATGTTCTCTATTCATTCAATAAATACTTATGGAGCACCTCCTAAGTGCTGGTTATTTCCTGATTGTACTCCCAGTCTCACGGAGGTGTGTAAACAAACAGTTGCAGTGGAGAAAATGCTGAGAGAAATTTTTACAGGGTGATTGATACTGTGCTTTTCAAAAGTGCTTATCCATGAGTTGTGCATTATTGGTCTGCAAAAGTACATGTTCAGAGTTAAATGTCAAGAAACTATTGTAGCAAATTGACAGATTGATTCTATGTGGGTTAAATCAAATTATTAAAAATTAGGCCTAATGTTTTGTTTTTAGTTCATGTTAATAGTAATTTGTTTTTATAATATTTTACAAAACAACCCTTTGTGGTGGATTGAGGAGAAAAAAACCGCAGAGAGTTTGAGGAGCACTGGTTTAGCATTTAAGAGAAGTACCATGTTGGGTGCAGTGGCTCACATCTATAATCCTAGTACTTGAGGGGCTGAAACTGGAGGATCTCAGGTTCAAGGCCAGTCTCAGCAACTTAGCTGAGACTCTCAGAAACTTAGACTCTGTTTCAAATAAAAAAAAAAAAAAAATAAAAAGAGGTGGGTGTGTAGCTCAGAGATAAAAGACCCCTGGGCTCAATCCCTAGTATCAAAATAAATAAAAAAATATGAATAATATAAAATAAAAGAAGTATCATGACTAGACTATAAAAGTAGAATGGAGGAAATGAAACCAGGGGGTTCCTATTTCAACCTTTGCTTTGGTCTGAATTCTTTGTGTTTTCCAGAGGCCATATTATGGAAAAATATAAGAATTTCTTTTTGTGTGTGGTGCTAGGGATTGAACTCAGGTCTTCATGCATGCTAAGCAAGTGCTGTACCCCTATCCAATTCCCCAGCCAAATAATTTGCTTTTGAAAAAGCAAGTGCTCCTCTTTTATCTGCATGTAAGCCCCCCTCCTCTTTGTCTCCAGTTGGTCCCATGCCTTGGAAGAACTTTCATATGGCAAAAAAAGTATGTGATTATTCATCCCATCAATTAAAATTTTAAAAATAATTCCTAATTGTTTAAGCACCACCCCCACATTGGCTGAGTGTGTGTTCCTGGAGCTGGTACTGATTTTCCTGGCACTTTTACAACTCTGGCTTCTGAATAACTTCTCTCCTCCACAGGAAGCCGTTCTCTGATAAGGTGCAGCTGGGGAATCCTTAGCTCCCTGGACCAGTGAGGTTTTCACATCAGTTAAGTTAATTGACAGGAGGCTTAACACATTTCTTAAATATGGCTGCAAATCCTCCAAATCATGGAAAAAGTGTTTTTCTATTAATTGGTTGTGAAAATGGCTCAAGGAAAATGCAATGCACACCTGACGGGATTGAGAGAAATGACAAGATCAACCCAGGGTAGCCACACTATGAGAAAAGGGCAGAGAAGTGTATTCTCTACTAGCTCTGGTCTTATGTAGCTTTTCTCACCTTGGCTGCCTTTTTCCTGCACATCTTGCAGAACTATGATTACAGAAATACAGACTACTACCATGAAATTGTGTTGAAAATTTAATACTATAAATAGATATAAGGTATTATTCATAAAAGGGAATCAGTAAGTTGTGTTTGGCTAAAAATGCCTATGAGACTTGAAGCAAATGTGATAACTCTTGTTACTACTTATACTTCAATTTTTGTTTCCTCTGTATATCATACTATTAATAATCCATCATAGATTCATAGAATTATAGAAGTGAAAGTGACCCTAGGAGATGACCTGGTTCAATTTTATTACTTTATGAATAAAAATCTCTTAGACTCAAGGAGATTAAATGATTTCGCTAGGGCACTTAGTTTATTAATGGTAGATCAAAATCTGGAAGTTTTTGTGTTTCTTAGTCTTGAAAACTTTCTTTATCTGATCAAAGAAGTAGTAGATGCCCACTGTAGAACACTGGGGACATAACAAAGGTACAAAAATAATTAAATTCATGCATAATTCCATAATTTGGAGATAAGCACTCTTGATGATAATAAAATTGGACCTTACTTCATAGACAGTTTGCTATCCTCCTATTTCAGGCAAGATTGATACATCAAAAGGTTTCTGTGCCACTTAAAACTTATATAGGCTGTGTTTTTAATAAAAGAATAATATTCTATATTGGTATGGTCCAAAAAGTATAAATATCATTGGTCAGAGGTGAAAGTGAAAACAGGTCTTCATATTTCTTTTTTAACCTAGTCTGTTCATTTTCCTTTGCCAATTTTCCTTACTTTTGATGGTATCTTTCTTTCTTAGAGATTTGCAAATTTTCCTTACATATTAAGAGCACTAATTTCCTTTTTTTCCACCTTCATAAAGAAGAATATTAGAATATCCTGACTACTGTTTAAGAGTCTTCGTTATTTTAGCTCCTACATGGGCTATATCATGTGTTAAGTTTCTTATATAGCTATAAGAGATAGATGTTAAAAAAAGTCATGTCAAAACCTCTCTATATTATATTATACTGCTTTGCTATAGAGCTGAGATCTGAAAAATATCTCTTAAACTCAAATTGCTAGACAGTTTAAAGCTTAATAGTTTATTTGGTAAACTATTCTGAAAAGAAGTCAATACAAATCAATATCCTTTAACTTTTTTTTTTTTTTTTTGCGGTACTGGGGATTGAACTCAGGGGCATTCTACCTCGGAGCTATGCCCCCAGCCCTATTTTTTATTCTTTATTTTTTGAAACCGAGTCTCACTAAGTTGCGGAATGCCTCACTAGGTAGCTGAGGCTGGCCTCGAACCCGGATCCTCTCGTCTCAGCCTCCTGAATGCTGGGATTACAAGCGTGCGCCACCACGCCCAGCTTCCTTTAACTTTTACTTTTAATTTTTTTCTCTTTGATACCGAGAACAGGAAATATCCCCCACTGCTCAATGTTGCTATTGATATTCAGTTATTAACTCTTGCTGTTTTTAGAATTTAAGCCATAGGGGAGCCTGGAGTGGAAGTGCATCCCTGTAATCCCAGTACTTGAGAAGCTGAGATAGGAAGATAATAGGTTCCAGGCCAGCTTCAGCAACTTAGTGAGATCCTGTTTCCAAGTAAGATATAATATGGGGCTTGGGGTGTAGCTTGGAGGTAGACTGTCCCTGGGTTCAATTCCCAACAGCACAAAAAATAAAATAAAATAAAATAAAACTTAAGCCATAGGGCATCTTACCATTAACAAACAACTTACTAACATATTAATTTTTTATAACTAGGCATTCATCTAGAAAGTAGATATTTACATGGGTTTGTGCACCAAACATTTGTCCAATTTTGGAACATAACGATCTCTAACTAAAGAATACACAAATGAGAAATAACTACCACTCATATACCTTGGGACATGTGAATGTTTTTCTTATTTTACTCTCCATGATTATATAAAATTTGATATTTAGACACAAATATCAATATCAGTGAATCACACGCACACACACACATGCACAATTGAACCCAGGGGCATTCCACCTTCAAGCTGCACCCCATGCACCCCCTTTTTGTTTTATTTTGAATTAGGGTCTTGCTAAGTTGCTGAGGGTCTCACTAAGTTGCTGAAGCTGGCTTTAAACTTGCAGTCTTCCTGTCTTGACTTCTCAAATACTGGGATCACAGGCATGCGCCACCACACTTGGCTCAGTGAGTGATATTTAAAATAATATTTTAAGAAAGGACTAAAGGACTGTAAAATAACTTGGACATTTGTAAGATTTTATTATATTTAAATTTCATTAAAATTTTTTGCTTAAAAAATAAAGCCATTTTAAAAATTATTAAAAATTCATATTCCAAAAAATATAAGGATGTTTCAGAAAATTATGATATTTACACAATTTTCACTTAATGGGAAATATCCAAAATATTAAATCCATTCTTAAATGAAATTTAAGTCTCAGGGATTATCATATTAGAGGTAAAATATGAACATTAAAATCCCACCAGCTGGTGAACAAATTGAATACCTCTTAAGTGTACATCTACTCCAATATATTCATTTTTAAGCCTTTTTGTAAAATCATCTTTAACTTCCTTTAACTTTAAATTTGTGAGAATATTTACATATTCTGTTATTAATGGTTCCCTTTTGATCTAGTTTCCATTAAATTCCTTCCTTTGGGAAATGACCATCTCTTTTTGCAGTAATCGAACATTTTTACAGTATCCTGCATTAGATTGACTTATCTTCTACAGGATACTGTTAGGAATCTGAAGAAAATTAAATGGGAAAAAAGTCAGAAAAGGATCCAAAGATCTCTGGGCAATTTCAAAGTGGCTGGCATTCAAGCTAGGCATTTTATGGGCTGATGGAATCTTTGTTAATTGTGTGAGACATTTGCCCTTTACTGGAAAATGCAGTTACCATGAAGCTAAAGATGACATCTTGCCTGTCTGAACTTTAACATCCTAAGGACATTTCTTGGAAAACATTTTAGTTTTATGCTTCTAAATGGACAGCATCTTTCTATTCAGTGCTGATAGAAAAGTGCTGATAGAAAGATGTGTTAGAAATATTGTTGCTAAAACCTGTGCATTCCACAATCATGACCTTTGATGACTTAGTAGAAAGGATTTGCATCATCATTTAATCAATGGATGGGGTCCTCATATGACCCCAGATGCACTCAAGAGAATGGATGTGATGCTTCTTGCTTTCAAAGTGGTGGGGAATTAACTTTTAAATTATAAGCTTTCTGGAAATGTCTAATGGTCACAACTTGGAGATACAAGTAAGATTTCTCCCTACATACAATGTTTGAGAGAAAACAGAAAAAATAAATTGATGCAGACCTACCAATTTTTATATCTAACTGAGTAGCAGAGGAGATTTGCGAAGTCATAAGTTCAATCAAAGTCATTTGGATGAAATATGAAGGAGTTATTGCCAGAATGCAAATAACCGGAAAAGTTATGTGTAATCACTGTCATAAGTGACTCAGATGTTCTCATTGTAAATCAAGCACCATCTCCCCTCGGCAAATAAAAACCAAAGGCCAGAGGATAAGAATTTGTCTGCGTCCCTATAGTATATAAGTGCATAAGCCATGGGGATGTGTGTGTTGTGCAACTAAAAATATTATTCTGATTTATGTCAGGGTACTCTGTCTTAATGTTATTAACCATTAATCAAAATAAGTATTAGGCTTTGTTTCCAAGCTCATCCTTCCACAAAAATAAAAAAAGAACAGAACAGCATAAAAAAACAGAAATTTCCTACAATTTTCTTTTTAATGTAGATTTTTCTAATGTTACAAATCAGCTGATCACAATTTTTTGTCTTCTGGTAGTTTTAACTTTATTTATTAGAAATTAATAAGTTGGGCCTATTAACACTTTTACAAATTAATAAATTACCATTTATTCTGTAGCAAACTCTTTTGGCTTTGGTCCAATGACGTTAGTGAATCTCCTGACCCAGATCTCCTCTGGCAAACTTGAATATCTGAGACCCTGGGAACCTGAACAAGAAAACAGTATACTAGGAACATAGCTAATATCTTCCTCTTGGAGAACTGAGAGCAATATATTTAAAAACACTATCTCTAATTTAACTTCACTAATTTTAACAGTGCCTCTATAGGTCACCGAATTCATAGAAGGAGAGAAATAGGAAAGAAAGTAAGAATAGCTGTCTGAATCTTTGCACATGCACCAACTTTAATGATAGAATAAATGAAGAGGCTGGGATTTTAACCTATCACACATGTAATATTCTAAATGTTTAAATAATTCATCATTAATATCTAACATACATCGAGGGCTTACTTTTCTAACTTTGATTTGTGTAGCAGCTTATTGAATCTCATAGACATCTTCTGAGGTAAGTACTACCTGCCCCTCTGGACCAGGACATTGATTTATTGAGCTGTTAGGTAACTTGCTGAGGTTACATGGCTAGTGAAGGGCAGAGCCCTGGTTGTCCCAGGTGACCTGACAGCAGAGTCTGTACTTTCAACCACTATACCCTGTGTCTACGATGCCACAGTGTCATTTATTGATTGCCTACAATGCACCAGCCATAATGTCACATGCTGAGCCTAAAGCAGTGAACACAACTGACAAGATCACTGTCCTTCTGGGTCTCAGGCTAAGATTTCTGAATTCTGAGTGAATTCACTTTCGAGTGAATCATAATTGTAATGTTTTAGTCTTTTTTTTTTTTTTTTTTTTTTTTTTGCAGTACTGGGGATTGAACTCAGAGGCATTCTACCTCCGAGCTATACCCCCAGCCCTATTTTTTATTCTTTATTTTGAAACCGAGTCTCACTAAGTTGCGGAGTGCCTCACTAGGTAGCTGAGGCTGGCCGCGAACCCGGATCCTCTGGTCTCAGCCTCCTGAATGCTGGGATTACAAGCGTGCGCCACCATGCCCGGCTGTTTTAGTCATTCTATGTTATAAAATCTCTAGGATCATCTTAAGGAGAAATAGCCCTATGCCTTTAAAATCTGACCACCTTCCAGGAGGCAGGACTCCAGGGCACACAAGCCCAGAGCTGCAGTGTTGTCCTGGTTGAGGATGTGATGGCAGGAGTGGGAAGGTACTTACTTGGGATCTGCAGTACTACTTGCTAGGGAGCTGATGTGGAGTCAGGGTGAAGGCAATATACCTAGATTTGTCAGAGTTCTTTGGCAAAATGGAACCAATGTTTTTCATGGGAATTGACTCACAGAGTTGTGGAGGAAAAGAAGTCCCCCCGAAGTCCCCCCATCTGCTTTCTGTAAGTTGGAGAACTAGGAAAGCCAGGGATGTCATTTAGTTCAGGTATGGAGGCATAAAACTCTGTGGTGAGGGGGAGCAAGGCCTCTTGGTTTAAGTCCCAGAGTTTGAAGATCTGAGAACCAGAAGTCCTGGTGTTCAAGGTAAGAGAAGATGGATGTTCTGGCTCCAGAAGAGAAAGCATTTTTGTTTGTTTGTTTGTTTTTGTTGTTTTTTCCCCCTTTCTTTATCTCTTTGTTCTATTTGGATCTTTAACGGATTAGCTGATGCTGGCCCTCACCAAGAAGGGCTGATATTTATTACTTAGTTTACTGATTCTTATGTGAATCTCTTTGTGAAATACCCCCACAGACACACCCAGACATAATATTTTTACTGGCTGAGAATTCCTAACCTGGTCAAATGGGCACATAAAACTAACCATCACATTACCTATATGACAGAATCATTATGGGAGGCACGTATCATCCAGAGAAGGTATTGTTTGCAGCATTTTGTGGGGTAACTATAACTTGGGGTCTGAGAACTAGGAAGTTGGTAAGGACAATATCCCAGCTTTGATGTTGACCCATTTAGAATATGAACACTCCATTCTTTTATTGTTGGCTTGCGGCTTACATGGGAGAGTAAATCTCCCTAGGATTCTTCTCTACACTGATAAAGTTAAACCAGTAGCATTTTCCTATTAACTGACTCACCTTGCTTTATTACAAAGTGTTTGTATTTATGATTTGTATTCTAAGGAGGATCAAAGTGGCTTACATGTTAAAACACATGTGAATTAGGACAATAAAAATGACCAAAAGGCACATAGAGTAGGCTCTGATGGATTAGTCAAATCAATTATAAAACAGTTTGCCTTCACAAATTGCAGTATGAAGATACAATACAGAATCATAATCAGGATAAATAATAACAATAGCTGCCTTCAGCTGCTTTTGCCTGAGGTTCAATGGAAGTTCAGCTCCTCATTTTCTTTTCTCACCTGACTTTGTGGTTCTAGTCAGAGATAAGCATACACTGTGTTTCTATCTGAGGAGGCTTATATTTTGATAGTGGATTAGTCAGAGTCTGTGTAGTATTTGTGATTCACATTGGTAATATTTTTAGCATTCATCCCCAATACTTATAAATCCTGAATTGTAGTTCCTGTGAAATCAAGGAACAAGTTCTACTAGGTTTCTATATTCATTTCAACTGAATATTAATTTAAAAAATTGAACTATGTTCTTTTAATATTGCTATTCAATCTCATCATTCTCAACAATATCTGAATACTGATAAATCTCAAATTTCCATCTCCGCTGCTGATCACCCCAAGCTCAGATTAATATAGCTGCCTGCCTGGCTCAGCATCTCTTCTTGGGTGTAGAGTATATACCTGACATAATATGTTCAACACAGAATTATTAATTTTTTTCCAACTCTACTCCTTCACATTGTCCTTATCTCAGTACACAGCATTAGTATTCAACTATTATCCATTTAGGAGTTATCCTTATTTCTGTCCTCATGGCATGTTTTGAGCAGATCCAAAAATATATCCAGAATCTGAACTTTTATTTCACCATTTCCTTGGTTCTATATCTTGGTCTAACACATCGTTTTTTCTCAAACAAATTATTATAATAGCATCCAATCTGGTTTCTCTGTGGAATTCCATTCTTCACTTCCTACAGTCAATTCTTTGCACAGTGGCCCCAAATCCTTGAAGACAATTTTCTATTATATAATTATTTCAAATCCAAGTCTTGATCACAACCTCCACCGTCCTACTTGATCTGGTGGCAGGAACATATTTAACCTCTGCTGTGCTCTTTCTCACTCAGGCTTCTTGACAGACACTGGCTTTCTTGTAGTTTCTTAGAATGGCAAACTCATTGCTTTCTCTGGACTTTACACCAACTATCCTCTTTGTCTGGAATTCTCCATCTATGGATATCAACATGTATCACTTCATTTAGGTCCCTGCACAAATATCATCTTATCAGAGATACTATCCCTACTCTTCCATATCTAAATAATCCCACCCATCATTTTCCTTCTCTATTTTTATACTTTGCCCTATTTTTCTTCACTTTATATTAGACATATGTGTATTTTTTGTCTCCTTCATTGAGTTGTGAGCCCAATGAGGGCACCATCTTTGTCTTGTATGTGTATGCCTTCCAGATCTTAAACAATGCACTTAGTAGGTACCCAATAAATATTTGTTGAAGTACAAAAATACATCTATCCATTCTCTGGATGTATATTATGTGGGCCAGGAATTAACCATGTCTTCCCTATTGGATTCTCACCATTGTTCTTCCTTCCCTACTTATAATACTTAAACTATATATTTTGGCCATAATAGTAAGATGATGAAAAAGAGAAAAAGAGGGGCTACAGACCTTTAGTTATTTTGAATGGAAATGTTTGAGTGAAGCCTAAAAGAAAAGCAATTGACTTCTGTCTATAAGTTGAAGCACCAGGCATTAACTCTCTAAGTACCTCTCCAAGTCCCTTTCTTTCAAGTAAAACAAAGCTGGAGGGGCACACACAGGGCTATAGGGCATTTATGACTTTCCCTTGCTTTTCTCATCATCTGTGTAATCTCTCTCTTATCTACCTTCCTTCTGCCAGAATATAGTCATTGCATGGGAATTGCTCAGACATGATGTTTATTTAGCAGACACAGCCAGCTGGTATAAAGGTGGCAGGAACACACAGGCTATTTTTCAAATCCTGAAATGTTTCATATTTTTGCTGGCCTAGGTGTCAGGCTGTTTGTAGTGCTAACTCTTTGATGCCATTTGTGATCTGGCTGAAAGTCCTGTGAACTCAGTCCATCTTCAAGATGTCTATGGTGCCTCCTCATTTCCTTTCATGCTCTCCACTCAGTCAACTAAGCTACTGTCACCACCCTGCCACCTGCACAGGAATGCTGACATGGTAACATGTTAGATTTTTAGGGTTGTTACTAAATACTGATGAATCTCAAGTTTCCATCTCCACTGCTGATCTCCCCATGCTCAGATTAATAAATCCACCTGCTTGACTCAGCATCTCTTCTTGGTTGTATCATAGACATCCAAATTAGTATGTGTTCAACACTGAACTTGTGTTGGATTTAGTGTGTTCAACACAATCTTGAGTTGTATCCAGCTTTTACCAGTAAAGTCTTCTAATGCTCACAGATTGGAAGGGCTGCTGGCCACAAGCTAATGCTTTCAGAGTCCTGTGTGTGCTCCATAAGCACCATGGCATGCCACTTCCTAGTTAGATATGAAGGAGGGTACCCATACACACACACACACACACACACACACACACACACACACACACACACACTAAATCTGAGTCTCTAAAGTGCCTCTAATTAAATTTTGCATATGCTGACCAGGGCTACCAGTGCTTCAAAAACCAAAATCTGGAAAGGTAAAAATAGTTTTTTATAAATTTTTTTTGGTAGTCATCTGTAGTATTTAAAAATAAAATTTTAAGAGAATTTATTCAATAGACTTAAAGATGAGTTAGAGTTTAAAAGTATAGCTTTGAGTTAAAACTCATGGGACTCTTTGGGAAGATAATCCATTAATTACAACAGAGAAATATAATAATTGCTAATGTGTGTAATACATTGCAAGTTGCAAATCATTTTCTAATATAGCTCTTAGTTCTTGTAACAGTGTTTTAATATAGATAGTGAACTACATTTTCTGCTAAAATATGAAATTGAAAGAGATTAAGTGATTTTCCCAAAAATAACTCTTAGAACCAAGACCCCAGCTGAGGTCTCCTGGGACCTGCTCTTCATGGCCATACCATCTGGATGAAGAGAAGTTGAATGCATCATTAAATCTTCATGCCTCATAATTAAGAACAATATAAAAATGCTAAATGATATAGCAATAATTTCCATTGTTTTTCCACTTTTAGAGAGAAAAATACCACATTTACAAGGCAATGTTATAATTTTGCTTTGTGGGACAAAGAAAATGAATGCATTTAAAAATTATGAATTATTGAACTATAACTTGAACATTAAACAGTAGATTATTTTAAAAGTTATTTAAAATTTTCTGTGTGCATGTATGTCACTGTCAACATGATTTATATTATGATGTGAGATTATAATGCACCAGTAAAAGCATAAAAATAAAATTTTCTATTGTATATTATTATCTAAGAGAAAGAACTATGTTTATATTTTCTTGGCTTATTAGTAAAATTATATTATTTATGTAATAAAACTTTAAAAATTACAGTTTTTTGCCACACATAGCAAAAATATTTTAAATTTGAAGCCAAACTCAGTGGCACATGCATAAAATTCTAGTACTTGTGAGGCTGAGGCAGGAGGATCACAGATTCGAGGCCAGCCTGGGATGGCCTACCAATACCCTATTTCAAAACAAAAACAAAAAATCTGCTGGTGGTGTACTTCAGTGGTAGAGGGCCCCTGGCTTCAATCCTCAGTAACACACACACACACACACACACACACACACACACACACACGCTCACACACCAAAAAAAAAAAAAAAAAAGTTAAAATTGAGATTGCTGTTCAGTATAGTCAATAGTATAATTATTTTAAATATTCAAAATTTGATGCTAACTGATCTAAAACCAATAGGCAATAGAATATGGGTGGATATAAATATCAAACCAGGATCCATATTCAAAGTTAGACCACATTTGTTTAACATTCAGCAGCCCTCATAGACCTTTTGAACCTTAAATCACATTTAATTTCATTGTTACTTTTTCCCTTGAAGTATTTATTACCTCCTATGTCTCCATTCCCCAGCCCTTCCTCCATGTGCATGTATGCTGTTACTTATTATGTGATCACAGTGCAGTTGGGATTTGGTCTGAGGAACCGCTTCTTTAAGTCAATTAAATAGATCTGACAAACTGTATGAAGTTCCTAGTTTCAAGGGTTTATTTTTATCCATGACAAGATGACACATTATAATGGCTTTCCAGCTAACCTAGATTGGGAGATACTATCTGCCAGAGAAACTATCATCGGCCAATGGGCGTGGATGACTGCAACTGAGAATGGATCATGTTGTTAGGCTTGAACAATTGGTTTGCTGCTGTTATAAATGTGGGTTATGGGTGAAAATAAGAATTTTTTTCTCAGGAGGGCTACTCTTACCTGCTTTCCCTTGTACATTTTCACACAGGACTAACAATTTTAGAATTTCTGAGAAAAGATAGTTGTGAAAGTGTTGTTACACCATTTCAATGATTCCACCTAAGTTAAATGATGTGTCTGGCTAACTTCTGCCAAGGCTGGAAGGTAGCAATTTATCAGATAAATCAGAATTTTATGTTATAGTATACTTTTATCTTTGAACATCTTTTAATTCTTTCTTCAAAAGGTTTTATTTAATACTTTGTGACACTTGTTTGCAAAGTATTTTTTTTAAGTCTAATGGGATGCTATATAGCTTCACTGTCAATGAAAAAAGTCATGCTAATTCTGGTCTCCTGGCCCTTAGTCAACTAACTGCCACCTCTATTACACCCTTGATGTGCACTTTCTGTTCTTTGGGATCCAATTAGGTCCTCTGTAGTCAGTCTCACCTCATCTGATCTTCCCCCTCAATGGACCCCTGTAATTTTCTCTAACAAGCATCAGCACACAATTATATCCAGCCTTTCAGGGTTACTTAGCTGCTGCGTTTCTGGATTATGTTTTCCAAGATCATGAGTCCTTCTGTTTTTCGTGTACCCATGTTATCCTTAGTATAAAGCCAAGTAGCTGATCAGTTACCACCTGTCATGTAAATTAAATTATAGTGTTCACTTCTTATGACTAAGATACTCATGTAACAATGGAAAACAAAATGAGAGTCTTATGCTTCTAAACAAAATGAGTTTCTAATTTGGATAAGAAACCTGCCAGCATAAGGTCAAGGAGGGACAGAGTTTCTCAAACAATTTGCAATTTGGCTAAAACAAAACTTTGGAGGCCAGCGCCAGCAACTCTCTTTGTGATCTTGAGCAACTTTATCTTTGTATTCATTTCTGTTTGTTCCTCTGTAAAATCAGGAGAGTGGTTTAGGTCACCTTAGGTTCTGACTGTGGTTCTGATAGTATTTTAATAAAAATATCATATTGAGTATTTCTTCTATGCCAACAATGGTGGTAGATACTTTTATGGATATTATCTGAAGGCCAACAAAAATCAGAAGATAAATAATAGAGTTGAAAGAGACACAGAAATATTCAGGCAACCTCAATTCTGGATCCAGAAAAGCTTATGTGGAAATGTGCAGGAAACAGTTAAAGTGTAATACCCCAGATGGCAGGACAGCCAGGGGGTGTGTGTGCAATAGTGAGACAGGAAGCCTCGTTCAGTCAATGGCTTCAGCACAGCAGTCTCTATTTAGCTTGGCAGCAGTTTTATTTTTGCAAAAAAAAAAAAAGCCTGCAATAGCACTTGAATCCTTCCCCTCACCCTTGCAGGCAGGGCTGTTTTCGTGTTCCTAAGATATGCAATTGCATGGGATCTTATTTCAAAAGGGGCCAGCACTTGGCTTAATATGTCACTGTTGTTGTCTTGAGAATCTTAAGAGTTTCGGAACAAGGAGCTCTGTATTTGCATTGTACACTGGGCTCTGCAAATTGGGTAACTGTCTCCCTCAAAGATTAGAACAAGACTGAATGGAGATGAGAGAACAGAAAGAGCAGACACAGATAACCAGAGAAGTCCGTCCAGACTAAAAAAAGATGCTAGACATTTTGCAGAGTACACTCTGCACAGTCATGCATCTGTTCAAGTCTCAGCAGCAGTTGTGGGAGGGGATAAAGAGAATTATTGAGATATAGTTGAGGACTCCAACTGTGAGCCATTATAGAAGGAAGGACAGAAAATGTGTGGTGATTAAAATAAAATGCCAGCTTCAAGAAAGTAATTATTTTAATGCATAATGATATGTTCACAAATAAGATATAGAACAAAAAGTCAAATAGGAAGAGAAAGGGCTGGGATGAGTCTTGAAACTTTAGACAGAACAATAAACATAGTTACTCTATTTTTCTAATAAATGCATAAGCCACATTTTATAATTGTAAAATAGGTTTATTTGTGTCTATTTGTTCACATGTATGTTTGTTTTTTCTCCTCCTTCTTTATGTATGTGTGTATATATACATGTATATATTAAGTATGTATATATGTATATATATGTATATGCATATGCTTGTGTATGCATGAAATAAAGGTGACTAAATACAGTTTTCCTCCTCCCTTCCCTGTTTCCTATTAGTATACATTTGGTCATCCTATTACTCTAGCTATGTGAATAATGGCTCTGTGATTTTTATCTTGACTTTCCTAGGCCTTGGTTTCTTCATATATACTGTAAGGAAATGAAATTAGATATGGTAAATTCTTTACATATTTAAAGACTTTTTTCCATCTCTTTCTGAGGAATAGAAGAAAGTAGTAATCTAGTGTCTTTGAAATTATGAGTGTAGTTAAAAATTAGAATTTCACTAGAGGCAGTTCATAAAATTGTCCTGAAAAGGTCAACCTATTTAACTTGGTTGGTGATAAGAGAACATGAACTTGGCTCCTGGGATCATGTTTCTCACAGGTACACAAAGCCAATGGCTGTTGAAAAGTTGTACATTGTAGATCTCTTCTCTGTTTTTATTTTGCTGTCCTACAATCTTTTTTTTTTAAATATAATGCACTATATAACTCCCACATTTACACAGTTGTTAAGTTTCTATAGCAATGTATATTTTATGCTCAGTGAATACTCTCTATACAGCACATTTGCACTTTTATAATCTTTTTGTTCATTTTTAATAACCTCTCTGCAGTTCTATCCTGAATTATGCCCTCAAAAATATGTTCCTATTGGGCTTTAAGGATTTTTTCTTGGCCCATTATAAAGGAATCTTATACTTTACTTTCATTTTGCTTGTGAATTTGTACCATTTTCAGCTTGAATGGGATATTTTCCTGTAAAGCACAATAAAATGTTTGTGTATTTCTCCTATAAGGAGAAAAATAGGGTATGAGTCTCAGGAGTCTTTTCTCTTATAAATTGCAATACTACAGAACAGTGCAGCCTGTATCTGTTTTGACTCTTTGTAAAATTTTATTTGCATATTTTTAAAGGGTGGTATGTAGCAACTGGATCATTTATGTAAAGAAGAGAAGTATATCTGTTCTTATTTTTTGAGAAAATAATAACAAAACTATTTCTTCTTCTCCCTCTTTCTTTATACACAAAACCAACACACACATATGCATACATACACATGTGTACCCATAGGCCAGATGTGGTGGCACACAACAGTAATCCCAGTACATGGAAAGCTGAAACAGGAGAATTTCAGGTTTAAGGCCAGCCTTAGCAACTTAGCAAGGCACTGTTTCAAAATAAAAAATAAAGGGTTAGAGGTATACCTTTGAGGTAGAATGCTCCTAGGTTTAAGCCCCAGTACCAATAAATAAATAAATACATACATAAATAATCATATACAAACATATACATATATACATATGCATATATTCACATATGTATATGCAAACCTTAGCTTCTCTATAGCTAGATAAATCATGAGAGAAGTATACATGCCACATTCCTATTGTTTAACATAATAGGTACATAGTAAGAAAAATAAATTTTTAATGGTTAATGATTAGCTATAATTGGCTACTTAATTTTATCTTTAAAAACTACTACTTGATAGGATTTTTGCAATACTTGCACTTATCATTTTAAACCTGCTGTGATACTCATATGGTTATTTAATTTTTAATTTAACATCCTCATTGAAAATAATCTTAATGTCAAAAATCAATAATCATTTATGAAATACCAAGAAAAAGAAAATATGTGAGAATAGAAAGTTCTTAAATCTTTTTTAATTCTGTGTGAGGAAAGGGATCATAATGGAAAGTAAGTATGGATTACAAAACTCTGGGATATGTACACAATGGAATTTTACTCAGCCATAAAGAAGAACAGAATCATGTTATTTGCAGGGAAATGGATGCAACTGGAAAACATTATGTTAAGTGAGATTAGCCAGTCACAAAAAGTAAAAAGTCAGATGGTCTTCCTAATATGCGGAAGCTAGGGAGAAAATGGGGCATGGGAGGAATTCTAGACAAAGAAGGAGAAATCTTAGATGAGTAAAGAAGGCGACCTAACTGAGGGAGAGGGGTGGGGAAGAGGGAAACACCCTGATACACATGATGCACATTCACAAACTTATCAAAGTCAATCACTAAGCTGAACACAAGAAGGGGGGAGAGGGAAGGGAATGGGGTGGGAATTGGGGAAGGGCTAAATGAGTGATGTGTGCATGTATGCCTCTATCATCCTGTACCTGATCAAGATGTATGATTACAATGCACCAATAAATTAAAAAAAAGAGAGAAATTGTTCTGTGTTACATGGGTCAAGTGAGTGGTCTAAGAGAACATGACTGTGTATTCACATATATGTTTGTTTGTTGTTTGTTCTCTCTCCCCCCAAAATGCCAGAGACCTTAGCAAGGTGTCTACATGGAAATATTTACCAAGTAATTAGAGTCAACAATGAAGTTGGGAGGTAGGCTTAAGGCAAGGACTTGAGAAGTGGGAGGAATTGTAAGTTTAAGTGAAATCTGAAACCAGGAAGGTGAGTTTCTGGAGGGAGAAACATATGCAGAACTAATCAAAGCTTGGTGGTACCAACAGATGCTTAACAAA
The DNA here is from genome assembly GCA_004027655.1 of Graphiurus murinus. NCBI lineage: Eukaryota > Metazoa > Chordata > Mammalia > Rodentia > Gliridae > Graphiurus > Graphiurus murinus. The sequence goes on along the minus strand of PVLC010006164.1, from coordinate 33,433 downwards.
ACTCTGAGAAAAAATTTGTGAAAGCTCTGATTTTCAGCATTTGCTCATTTCCACAGTGTAAATTCTTTCCCCATGATTAGTTTCAAGCTAGCAACACTATGTCAATTGGCTGGAAAGATTCATGAAAATTTGGTAACTGGTTTTTGTGAGCTGGTATGAGCTGGTTTTGGCATACCACTTCTGGGGTATGTCCATTTTTACTGTACATGTGGAGGAAGTGGAACCATAAAAGGAAGTGACTAGATAGATTTTAGGATAGGCTGAACAGGGAGTTAATAAATAGAATCTTAAGGAAGATTTTTTAGAGGAATTTTTAGGCTTTTTTTTCCATTTATACATGTTACATCTGCTATTAATTGCATAACTATGCTTCCTATTTATTTCTCCCATTTTACTATTATTTATATTTTTACTTTGATAGTATTAATGAAAATTTTTATATAAATTATATTTCTAAAGTGACTACTATGTACTAAAAAGTTTTGCAGAAGTTATTTGGTCTACTTAATAAACTTACTGATGAGTGATGATTCAGCTTTTTATCTGAGGATACTGGGGCACAAAGAATTCATATAATATATACAGGACTACTTGGTATTTAGCAGAGCCAAAGCTCAAATAAAAGTCTGTATGACTAAAAATCAGATGCCTAAGGAGATAGGAGAAGGAAGCAGCCAGGTGTGTTTGGTCACCGATAAGTGCTATTCTATTCTCACAGAAGATTGGAGAAATCAAAGTCCCAAATTCTAGATATTACCACTTTTCAAGGGGAGCCATGAATTCAGATTCTAATATGAAGTCTCCATTTTTTAGGTGTTACCCAAAGTTTTAAACATTGTGCTGACTAATAGTTTTAAACAAACTATGAGTATTGCCATAGATTAACATCTGTAATGATTATGTGATTCACTCTCTTGAGACCATTAGAAAATGCTCACAGAATGAGAATGGCAGAGATTCTAAATATATCAAGTAAAGTATTTCAAAATTCTAAAAGGGCACTTCAAAGCAAAATGTTTTAAGCATTTGCTATATGTAAAGTTCATTATAACTATTTTTCTATGCATGGTACCATAACAATAATGACCTAATATCTAATACGAGATATTTTGGGACCAAGTTCAGTTTTGTCCAATAAACATTTATGGGCTGTTACTAGTACACTTATTTATTTTGTGCCTTAAACTAGGCAATGTCTATTGTTTATTTTCTACTAATTATCTTGGCAATCCACCAATTTTTCTCATTTCTCACCCTGCCCCATCCACTCCTTAACATCAGTTAAGATCTGTTAGAAGGTATCTACTGGATGTAGTCTTAGGGTGTCAGCCTATTTTGTTTTGGTTTATTGGATGTTTTGGCCCTGTTAGAAAGAAATGGTAGAAAATGTTTAAAAGATAATCTGGGGTCATATTATAAAGGGTCATGCTAAGGATTTAGGCAGTAAGGAGTCATTTCATGATTTTAGGTAAAGGAGAAACATGGTGAGGAATATACTTTAAGAGGTGGCTCTCAGTCGGGCGTGGTGGCGCACGCTTGTAATCCCAGCATTCGGGAGGCTGAGACCGGAGGATCCGGGTTCGCGGCCAGCCTCAGCTACTTAGTGAGGCACTCCGCAATTTAGCGAGACCCGGTTTCAAAATAAAGAATAAAAAATAGGGCTGGGGGTGTAGCTCGGAGGTAGAATGCCCCTGAGTTCAATCCCCAGTGCCGCCAAAAAAAAAAAAAAAAAAAAAAAAAAGACGTGGCTCTCGATCATTTTGCAGAATATAGTGAACTATAGATAAGATTGAAAGCAAGGGAGCAGTTCTGCGGCTCTGATAATAAGGGAATACAGATAACAACAATACAGATAACAACAAATAGGTCAAGATCCTCCAAGAAGTATTTTCAGTGGAATTGACGTATATGTTGGATGTGGGAAGTAAGGGTTAAAATCCAATGCTAGTTTATTTTGATGCACAAAGTATTCCCACTTTGGCTATTGGGGACACTATTGTGTTGGCTCTTGTTTAATATTATTATTATTATTTTATTTTTTATCTACCCCTATCATTATGCGTATATGTGTTTTCAATGTTTCCTTATTTCTAGTATGATATGATCTCTATGGTCCTAAATATTTCCTACACTAGTCTTAAAATCAGCCAATTTTTCAAGAATTCCTTGTTTTTTTCATTGGTGAATAACATTAGAAATCAAGATCTGGCTGGACATGTTAGTGCATAACTGTAATCCCAGTATTTGGGAGGCTGAGATAGGAGGATCGGTGTGCCATTGCTTTAGGCTCTCTCTACCCAGAGAGTATGAGAAATATATGTGCATATACTAAACTATACATGTATGCTCATTTGAGGTCCATCCATGTCTTTTTGTGGTTCATTTCCTTTTATTGATTCTATACTATTGTACAGATGTACCACACTTTGTTTATCCATTCACCTATTGAAGGGCACCTTGATTCCTTCCAATTTGTGGCAATTATGAATAAAGCATCTGTAAACAGTTTGCAGATTTTTATGTGGATGTGTTTTCAAATCAGTTGAGTAAATACTCAGTAGAATGATTAACGAAACGTGGCAAAACCATGTTAGGCATTGTAAGATGTTGCCAACTGTCTTCCAAAGTGGCTGTACCAGTTTGCATTTCTACTAGCAGTGAATGTGTTTGCCTTGTTATGATTTGCTCTTCCATGGTAAATTTACCATCATAATTATGGTAGATGTAAAAGTTTTATGTACATATTGCCAAAACGTCTGATAGGAAGGGGTTCAACTTTTATTTTGGTTTTTAACCCATCTAATTAATTTTTATAATTTCTCTAATTTACTATTTTTATTTTTAATTTCCTAATTTAGCATTGTGAAGCTTCAAGTTCAGACAAAATTAAAATAGATCTTTCTGCATTCTCTCTATATATGGACAAAGAGAAAGATATGGGAGAGGGAAGGGTTAATTGAGGTGTGAGTTTTCAGAATTACCTTGGATTAAACTTCCAAGATATTAAAATACATAAGAAGTGTCAGGTTTGGTGATACACTCTTAAGTATTTAAGAGGCTGAGAGAGGAGGATCACAGGTTCAAGGCCAGACTCAGTAACTTAGTGAGGCCCTCCAAAACTTAGTGAGATCCTGTTTCAAAATAAAGAAAAAAATAAGGCTAGAGTTATAGATCAGAGGTAGAATGCCCTTGGGTTCAATTCCCAGTACCACTACCAAAACAAACAAACCATACGAAGCAAGAATTGGCTACATAGGATTTCTTATAGAAGTATACTAATAAAAAGGTGAAACTGAGCTAGATGCTAAGGAAATTAAATTCCTATGATGCAAACATATGGTTGACTTTTAAGTGCTATCCCTGTTCATGCTGGATATAATCCTATAATATAGGTCCTAGTCCTATTTGATGATAGATAATGATTTGACCTTAATTCATTATCATCATGACTATATTATTATAATTTAGAATGTTGAAAAATTAAGTGTTTTATATATGATATATTTTATGAGAATATGATGATTTCTGATGCAACCATTTTTATTATCATATTATTCATATATATATATATATATATATATATATATATATATATTTGCTGCTGGCGATTGAACCCAGTCATTCTACTTCAGAGTTATACCCCCCAAGCTCTTGATTTAATTTTTATTTAGAAATAGAGTCTTGCTAAGTTGCTGAGGCTGGCCTTGAACCTGTGATCCTCCCATGTCAGTCTCCCAAATATTGGAATTACAGGTGTGTGCCACCATGCTCATTATGTTATGCATACTTCAAAGAGAACAGAAAAATATTATGAATAATATTTCATTGTGTTTAGCTCTAATCATTTGGAAAAGACAATTAAATATTAAAGTTAAAAGATTCCCAGATGATCCAGTAGAAATTGAAATTGATTTTAACTTGCTTTATGCTGTTATTTATGGTGTTTTATTGCAACTCACTGCAGCTTACTTCACCTTCAGTTCATTTCGGCTCATTCCCTTATCTCTTGCTTATTACATTGCTGATCTTTCTGGGGGAGGAATCATTTAAATAATGGAACTTTATTAATGATGTGTGGATTGCCTGCTACTGTTGCTCTAACTACTAAGTGTTGTTAGTGAAATAATAATTTAAAAAATAAATACCATACATAGAGCGATAATATACATAGAGTGGAAGTCAGCAATTTGGGTGGGAACTAGCTGGAAAAAATGCTGAGTTCTCATTCAAGGTGAACTAAACAATTATTGGCAGTCTTATCACAAGGTTTTTGACATTATGGTCTGCTTTGCCAAGACTATTGCCTTTTTCATATCCCCAAACCAAGCACTGCAAACAGCCAGCAACTACTAAAGTCTATAGTCTATAATTTCAATGGGGAAATTCCTCAAGAGTTTAGGGGAAAAAAAAGGATCCAATTGATAAACTTTTAGTCTGCATTAGAAATTCATGAGAGTTTAAAGCCACATTCTAACATGGATAGTTTTAAAAAATGATCTCCCAAGTCCATGGAGCTAATGATACTTTTTCTCCCTTGTTGAAAGTTTGTTCTTGATTACATTCTTTCTGTAAGACTGCAGGAACAATAATAAAACACCACTAGTTATCTGGTACTTATCATGCTGGGGAAAAACTGTAAGAGATCAATATGCTAAGAAAACCTTTCATGACTAATGAGTAAAAAAATGTCATCTTGAAACTGCCCTGCAGTTTTCCTGAGACATCAAACTTGCCTTATAGCTTGAGAATGGATTTAGGCATCTAATGCAAAAATGAAACTATACAGGTACTAGAAAATTTTTTGAGGGTGTATGTGAGGAGTATAATAGAGATTGAACCTAGGGGCATTCTACATCTGAGCTACACCAACAGCCCTATTTTATTTTGAAACAGAGTTTCCCTAAGTTGTTGAGGCTGGTCTTGAACCTGGGATCCTCTTATCTTAGCCTCCCAAGTGCTGAGATTATAAGTGTGTGTCACCATGTCCACCTGGCTGAGTAAATTATTCTTTAACATAGTTGTAGAGAAAAGCGTTTGGTGACTCAAGGTTATGGAAATTATAATAATTTTGGCTAAACAAAATTTAATTTTTCCCCATTATTCAAAATACAAAGCAAAACAGAAAACAACATAAACAAAGAGAAAAAGGCAATGGAAAAACTGGATAGAATTATTCACAACATATACAATACTCTAGACTAATATTCATAATATAAAGCATTATTAAAAATCAAAATCAAATATTTTAGATTGTTTTCTCCAGAAATAACAATACAAACAATAGTAAAATATCATGATAAGGATTGCTATCAATACATGCTAAAGCTCTTATCAGATTTCACCATTGAAACTCATTTAGGCCAATACTTTTTTTTTTTTTTTGCGGTACTGGGGATTGAACCCAGGGGCATTCTACCTCCGAGCTACACCCCCCAGGCCTATTTTTTATTCTTTATTTTGAAATCGGGTCTCACTAAGTTGCGGAGTGCCTCACTAGGTAGCTGAGGCTGGCCGTGAACCCAGATCCTCCGGTCTCAGCCTCCTGAAGGCTGGGATTACAAGTGTGTGCCACCACGCCCGGCTAAGGCCAATACTTTTAAACTGAGTCACTGAAGAAAACATGTTTTGAATCTATATCATCTGAGAAATCGGAAGTAATGACAGACACTTTACTAAGCTCTTATAAAGATTAAATGAGCTAATCATGCAGCATACTAGCATGGTGCTTGGCACACAGTAATGGTTCATATATCCCCTGTCCATGCGATCTCTGTCACTTAATCCTCTTATTTGCCTCCCAGTTTTAGCCTTTTGCCTAACTTTCCTCTGTTTCTCATTTCACCAGTGTCTTTTTCCTTTTGGGCCCAAAAAAGGCCATATATTCACTCCCTACTCCTCCCGTGGTGCCTACTGTGTTCCCATGGTTCCTTGTGTGGAACCCCCAGAAATGAACTAGAGTTGAGGAGAGTTATTCTCACTCAAATGGTAAATAGAAGGTAGGAAGAGGTGGGTCCTCATTCTGCTGAAGTTGTAACAGAGAAAAGTATTTTTGTCTCATTCCTATTTTGAAGTTCTGCGGAATTTTCAGGAGAAATTCTTTACTAAATGGAAGTTAGATCACATGATACTGTCCTAGTCAAATAGGACAGTAACATGCAAATGTAAGCAAAATAAAGTAGGGTTTTAAAGTCTTGCTTGAGAATCATTTACTATAGCTCTTCCAACAGTGAGCATTGCTGTAGTACTTACTGTGTGTTTACATTTATATATATGGACATTTAACCAGACTAAATAGATGCTGTTATTATACACGACTCATAGTTATATAGACATTGTATATTAATATTTACTGTTATGTAGATATGAAGTAAATTGAGTGATTAAAAATTGCTTCTTAGAAGAAAGGTAAGCAGAGAATTAGCAATAGCTATAATAAAATAAGTAAAAAAAAGCCTCCACTTTCATGAAGCTTCCAGATTAGCTTTTATTTGGAATTATGATCTGGAGTTTAAACAACTGATTGGATTTTCAGAATACAACCCCAAAATACATTTTGGAATATTCTTGCTTTAAAATAAATGTAATGAACAGGTTTGGGTAATAAAAGAAGAATAATGTGGGATGTGAAACCCAGGGGGAAGGTAGGAAAATGTGTTTCCTTTAAAAGAGAACTAGAATAGAATGGGAAATATAAATGTTCCAGAATAATAAAGGTCAAACAAGTCAAAGCCTTTAACAATAACATGAGGGCAAATTGTAACCTAGGTATGATGGTTGTTTTTTTGGTAGTGGGCATAGGAGGATACTGGATTATTCAAGAAAGCTATTTAACATAAAGCTCATTTTGAAAACAAACAAACAAATAAACAACAACAACAACAAAAATACCCTGCTTATACTGGCAAATGGGTCTAATTAAAGCTAAAGAGAAAAGAAAGAAAAGATAAGTTCTCTAGTTGATCCTTGGCAAATTGAGCAGATTTGGTGAGAGAGAAGCATACACACACCCCTTACCCTCCCCCCCAATATGCAGCTTTATAAAAGAACCCTGGGCCCTGAGAGAATGAAATAGTTATTCAAAGGAAGCAACTCAACTGAGACTGAAGGAATGTTGGGTAGATTATTCTGAAGAACAAGAAAGTTAAGGCCAAGGTGTGTGGAATATTCGTAGACCAAAGGGGAACATTTCGACCTAAACAAAAATAATCTAATAAGCTGTGATTAATTAATTCATGCATTTAGAGCTTGAGTTTTAAAATATACAATAAATTGTGCTAAATCCTGAGGGGGATATTCATATAAATAAAGCAATTCCCATACTTAATTCTTAAATTATTAATCAACTACTTATCTTTGCCACTGTATTGCAGTTTTTATATAAGTAAAACTCATCTCAGCCTTAAATCTAGGAAGTTTTTAAGTATATAAAGACATATTCCTTTACACTACAGTAAAAAGTAGAGGAGTGCCTTATCCATATGAGTTTTACTGCAGTGGACTGAACTAGAACAAAGTAAAGAAGCAATGAAGAGCCTGTGGCAGGAGAAGCTAAGTTGCTTTCACCTTTAGGTGGAGGCACTGAATCCTGCCTGTGAAATGTAGTCTAGGAAGATGTAATAGTTTATAATTGCTATTTTTTCTAAGTACCCTTGAAAGCACACTGTTCTGACTTCATTGGCAGCTTCGATTGTTAAGCCATGACAGACAAGTTCGGGTGCCATCCTATGCTCAGCTCTGGTTTGGCTCAGTGGTTGCCGTTGGTCAGAAAAATTATTCATCAGTTTCTGAAAGCCTCACGGGGACTTGGTATTTAAAACCTCATAGAAGGCCGACTTTTCAGCCAGAATGATATAAGGGGAACAAAAGGCAGCCACTCTTCCTGGCTGCCTTGGTGTCGGCTCATTGGATTCCACGCTTCAGTGACTCATATCTGAACAGTAAGAAACTTTATCACAAAGAGTTTTATTCTGCTTTAAACCCGCAGATGAAAAGTAATTTAGTTCATATGCTGCAGTGATGCAAATCAGAACCCATAACATTTTTATTAATTGCTGAAAGCAGATAGGGTTTCAGAAGCATAAAAATACCAGCAAAGAGCTAGAAAAATATAAAAATCTGAAGACTAGGGTTGGAAAGATGCTCACTATTTTGGAAGTAAAGGGTCTGCTTAGATGTGATTTTATAAACGCAATTTTGCTGATGCAAAATCAGCACAAGGAGTTTAAATTAAAAATCTGTTGGTATAAATGGAAGCTTCTTAATTCAATTCTTGACACTAAGTATCTGTTAACCTATTTCTCACTTACAGTGAAGACTGATTTTATTAGTGTGCAGCCGATATTCCTGCTCTCTGTCATTTTGGACACAATTTCATTTTGATCCCTAAGGTCTTCTATCACTATAAACAAGCCCCTTCCCAAATAGCTAAGGTCTACTGCACTATCTACTCTTGAAAAGCAAACAGTGCCTAGCACAGTAGTCAGTGTGAAAGACTCAAATAATCATAAAAGAACTGAAATCACAACCCTGACTTTTACTACTCAAAAGAAGGGAAATGGATACAAATAAAATCCTTTCCAGTGTAGCAGTGAGTCAGATGTTATATATATATGATACTCCAACTCCCAAATGGGCGTAATGAGAATGCTTATGGTTTTCCTCCAGTTCAGTGACAATAACAATAACATTTAGCACTCTGATGGGACCTGTCATTGTGCAGCTCAAGGAGTTAATTATATTTGTAAAATTATATACGTCTAGAGGTAGAAAAAATGTAAATTGTTTCTTACAAAATTGAAATTAATATATCCAGATAAAAGGTAAGAGTTTTATAGCAAGCATTCGATTCTATAGGTTATCTCTACTGTTGCCTGAGTGTTTTCTTTCTTGCTTTGAGGCACTTTCACATCACGTCTATAGCCAGTGGGGTAGGTTGTATATCCTAAGTCATCAAAAAATCATAGGGGAAACTTGTCAAATACTGCTTAGGTCCACTCCTCAGAGATTTTCACTCTAGTATCTGGATGTTTGTGATATATTTATAGCATGCAAATGTTTATCTGGAAACCACATTTTGAAATACTGTCTAAATAATAGGTTTAAAACAAACTGTTGCTTCACACTTATTAGGATGATTACTAAATAGAAAAATTTAGGAGGATGTGGAAATATTGTCACCATTGTGTTTTATTGGTAAGAATGTAAAATGGTGCAGCTGCCATGGGAAACAGTAATTGGTTCTTTAAGAAATTAAAAAAAAAAATAGAAATGCCATGTCATCCAGTAATTGCAGTTTAGGGTAAACATCCAGGAGAACTGAAAGCAGGGTCTTAAAAAGATATTTGTAAAGCCATGTTAGTATCGTCATTAATCACTGTAGCAAAAAGTTGGAAGTAACTCAAGTGTCTATCAAAAGATGAATGAATAAAGAAATTGTGGTCTATGCACACAATATTATTTAGCATTGAAAATGAAGAAAATCCTGGCATATGCTACAGCATGGATAGACCTTAAGGACATAATGCTAAGGAAATAAGCCAGTCACAAAAAGATAAGTACTGTATGATCCCAGTTATGTGAGATGCTTAGAACAGTCAAATTCATACAGAAAGAAAGTAGAATGATGGTGGGGGTGAAGGAATGGAGATTAGTTGCACTACAATGTGAATACATGCATTACTACTAAACTATATACTTAGAAATAGCTAAAATGATAAATTTTGTGTTACATGTATTATACCACAACTTTTTTTTAATGTGCTGCTGTTGATAATATGCATCAAGGCACTGTTGCATGAACAGCCATTGCCAGTGTTCTCTCAAAGACATTGCAGCGAAGGAAAAGCAGCAATGAGCAATGGGCAGTGGTTTTCCAAAGAATGAAGATAAAAAAAAGGCTTCTTTTTGGAATGGGAGAAACTTGAAGAAGACTATGATTGAAGAAACAGACTCAATAAATAGAAATGTTGGTAATGCAAGACATTCAAATATAGTATAAATTTGTGAAATACAGTTGTAATTTACAATTTAGATCTGGCATCTACTTGGCTCTCAATCTCCTTAGTTCTTCAATGTACACTTTATATTAGAAAGAAGATTAAATGAAATGGCTGAGGGACTCAGACTTGCCAGATTTCTAAGACATATCAATGATAGTGGGTAGGCATCAGGGTTAGAAGTCCTTACCTGCCAGAAAGGAACCATGCTAGCACTGAAATACCAAACACTTTATTAGCAGTTTCAGTAATGCCAAGTGCAGAAGGAGACTGACCTCATTGCTCTTGTACTTCTCACTCCTATTCATGAAATGAGTTAATGACATTGATTCTACAAGTAAATTGCAGTCAGTATTTCAAAACATCATAATCATGGCAATCCTACTACATTGCTGGGGATAAAGAATATAAATTCAGTACTGGAATCCAGATTTAATTATATATTTTTCAGGACTTAGCTTCTCATATGGAAACTTATAAATTCCGCTGTGTTTTTGTTTTTTTCCTCAAACGGAAAAGCCCAGCTCCCAGGCTTCTCTGGACTTAGCAGATATCAGATCCCACAGTGCTAAGATACACCTCTACCTCTCAATGCAGGGATAAAACTTTCATTTTGTAATCTGAATGGCCAGCCTATTTTAGATAGAGAAAACCTGAGGGCTCTATGCCCAGAGCACCACTGGAACATCAAGGGGTCAGTTCTATTTTGAGGTGGTGCCTATTGCCACTAAAAATTTCAAGACATGCTTGACACAGAGCTAAGCAATGTTTGGAAGGTAGCAATGCAGATATTTCAGGATTCTAAATAAGCTTATTTATGCATGCATCTAAATCATTTAAACTATGTAAATACCTTTATTTCCCATTATTATTTTACTCCACTTAATTCATCATGTTTAAGATTAATTGATCTACTTCCCTTATTTATAGGAAAAGAAAATGACCATTTCATTTAACCTGTCGATTGTTTCTGGAGGTGTGATGTCCCATGTGAGTCCAGTGAATCATAAAGAGGTCTGAAATTTCCTGACAGCCCCTGTGAAAAGTCTAAACTCCCCTCCCATTTATTACCATTGAAAAATCTGACATATGGTACTTTTGTTGCTTAATTACACATTTCTTTTCCACTCCAGTTAACATATTTCACTTATTTGTCATTTCTAATATTTTTTTGCTAAAATTATGCCATTTTATTCCATTCAGTTTGACTGATAGCCTGAATCTTGATTACTGGGGAAAAATGATTTGGTCCTCTGAAGAAAGAATGAGGATCTAATCAACAAAAAATCCTGCAAGAATCTGACATTCTCTTGTAGGGATGATTGGCTACTCATAAATGGGAGCATGTGTAGGGAAACTTCCTTAAGTCTCTGCTATTTGATTAACTTGTAAAAGCTAAGATCAACTGACAAATTCAATTATACATTCAAATTATATTTCTAAATTGGCTTAATTTTTTTAAAGTGATGAATGAACCTTAGGGGGAAAATTCCATTACGATATGAACAAGCAGAAATAAGTCACACCATTAATACTATGCCTACGCATACAAACCCTCCCTATTTCTCTTGATTAACAGGATTGGTTTAATGAACAGAAATATCTGGTTTATAGGTCAACCATGATGTTTACTTTCTAGGAGGAGGAAGCTGCTTAAGGTACAGAAGAGAAAAGAGAAAGAATGATGTCTTTGGGAAAGTAATAAAACCCCCGAGACTCTTTCTGTGCTAGCAGTGCAGTCCACAAATAGAGAAAACTGTTTGTCTGCAGATTGTCTCTGAAGGTGCAGAATCTGCTAATGACTGCCTGGGAGGAGCAATTCAGGAAGAAGCCATTGCTGATTGCAAAAGACATTTCTGAGTTAGATTCTTACACAGTCACATAGCGATAAGTAATATGTTGCTAAACATTTACCCCCTCTGGAGACTTAATGTACCATAGTCAGAAAAAGGAAAAAACAAAATAAAAGAAACACTTCCTATGTAGTTTCCTGTTGAAGTTTGAACTGTTGTCAACACTTGAATACAGTAAATCCCAATAAAAATGGATTTTTACACAAAATGAAAATTAGAAATTTATCCTAAGAATTATATTGAAAAAAAAGAATCTGCTAGGCTAACGATAGATGATAAAGCATATTACCATTTCTCCTTTTCCCTTTTTGTATTGAAAAGTTAGTACACACAAAAATTCAATAAAAATTACATTTAAACTCATAATTATTTAAACTTGCTTTGCTGCACACTCATTTGTCAAAATGGCATGTTAAATTGAAATTTTTGCTCTATTTACAAATGTTATAAATTTAACTTTATTACTTTTTCTTACTCAAATTTTACCTGTATGGTTTATTATTGAAATTTAATGAGATTATTGAAATTTAATGAGAGAAGTACTACTCTCAACCAGACATTCCTAAAGTACTGTGAAGATAGATATAGCATAGAAGACTTGGAAGTTTTTGGAATTTCCTGCATAAGCATCACCTTTGAATATTTGCTTATGCCTGAATATGTTGCAGATTAGAAAATAGAGACTCAGAGAAGTTAAGCACATGAACAAACATCACATAGCAAGTGTAATGATGCTGACTTTGAATGCTAGACTGTGTAGTTGCCAAGTTTCCTATGAGGAATTTCAGTGCGAATATGCCTCATAGCAATTTTAAAAGACAATAAGCAACAAGTTTGTTTGTAGCTGCATCATTTGTAATAGCCACAAAGAAGGAAAGACCCATTTGTCCATCAACTGGTGAAGGGATAAACCAAATGTGACACATTCCTCCAATGGAACATACATAGGGATAAAGAGAAATGAAATACTGATGATCCTACAACATGAGTGAACCTTGAAAACAGGCTAAGCAAAAGAAGACTGTCACAAAATACCACATATTTTATGATTACACATGTACAAAATGCCCAAAATAGAAAGTAGATTTGTAGTTGCCAGGGGCTGGGGGAAGGGAGAGAGGTAAACTGACTGCTAATGGGTGCAGGGCTTTTTTCTGGAGTGATAAAAATACTCACATTGTTTTGATGGTTGTACAACTGTGATGGATGGATTTTACAGTATGCAAATTATTTCTTAAGATATTTTTAAAAAGACAACATGCAATGATTCAGTCATTAAATATCACAATGATCCTATGTTCTTTCTTCACTTTACTACATTAAGCAAATGGATTTCCATATAAAAATCATGGAATTTGAGGATCATTTATGAGTATGCCTGGGAATCATCTCTCTTCCACAATTCTGGAAAGAGAGCAGCCCTTCTCATTTCCCTTTTCTCTCTTGTTGAAAAACAACAACAAAAAACAACAACAAAAGTATGCAGAAGAACAGGCTTAGGAGCCCACCAGTGGACAGATCAGGAGTATGCCCAGTTCTCAAGCGTATGATTCTCTTGAACATGCAATTAATTAATTAGGACTTTAATGGTAGAATTCTTGTCATCCTAGAGGGAGACACTTGCTTTTTAATATAAAGTGGATGAACTAGTGTTTGTTTTTCATTTCAAAGTGGTTGCCCAGGGAGGGTTTATACATACTTTAAATATATGCTTATTGCTTTAAAGGTTATTGTTATTATTGTAATTTCTGTTACTGCCATTCTGGAATTGTTTTTAAAAGTTTTGATACTTTCTCTTGCATAGTAGTAGTGATTAATTTTCTGGGGCTGAATTTTATTTCTGAGTTATGACTAGAGTTATTTGAACTCAAAGTAAACGAATATGACTAGTAATCACACTGAGTTACTCTACTGTGTTCGAAGATCGGTATCTATCTGGCTTCTCCCAAAGAAGAATTTCAAATTATTTTGAGAAATAGCTGTGCAATTCATTTGATACTTTACATATTCTTATTGTCTTAGACACTGGGAAAACATTTTGTTATGTGAAGTAACACCAATGAAGAGAAGAGTGATTACCATCTTCTAGCATTACAATTTATAAAATAATTCTCAAAATGTATCTCAAAAATTCTTATGAGAACTCTGTATGATTTTTAAATCCCATTTTAACTGAACATGAGGCCCACATATACAAATAATGAGAAAGGGATTCATCAGGATTCAAAACTGGAGGTGTGTCCAATAGGTCTGGACCTTTCTTCTTTACCTGGAATATTATCTGCTGAACTATTTTGTAAGACAATAGTTGTTGAGAAATACCCACTTATATATTATAGTACTCATCCATTCATTGACAACTTTTGAAGATCTACACTATACCAGACACTATTCCAAATATTGGGGATTTAGCAGAGAACAAAAAGACAAAATTCTCTGCCCTCATCAAGTTTCCCTCCAGCAAGGAAGATGATCACAAACAATGAAAATTAGTAAATTATGATTGTTAGAAAGCATGAGTGCTATGGAGAAAGATAAAAGAAGGAGCAAGGCAAGAAGCCAAGTGGGATATTCCATGTGGGATAATCAGGGGTTTGAGGCAGAGCTAAGAGCAGATGTTGAGCCCAAGAGAGGAACATGAAAGATATATAGAAAGTACACTGAGTTTGTCTTCACTCAGTGATGTGGAGAGCCATCGTAGGCTTCAAAGGAGAGGAGTGATATGAGAGACATGTTGAAAAGGATCTCTGTGTTGCTATATCTAATTGATATGGGGAAGTACATATTTCCTAATTATCTATTGTCTATCCTGTTACTCTATGACCTCAACTTGTATAATCAAAATCCGGCCCTTTTTTTTGTGTGTGTGTGATTCCCAGGCTGCATCTACAACATAAGTATCTCCCATTTTTCTCATTCATAGTGGTCTCTGTAGATTCCCTGAGTGCTGCTGTATAGGGTATATAAAAGATTGTTCAGGAACCCAAGGTGGACACTGACCTGCTATTTCTCTATCAGGTGCAGCAGAATATGGGAAGAGCTCAGAGGAATGTCTATCAACTAAGGCTTATGTCCCCAACCTTGAAACCTGGTCACAAAGCAAGATAGAATCTTGATTATACAAGAACCCTGGGTTCTTTTAGCATCTATATAACTAAATCTCTCTCTCAATAACTTTTGTTGTCAGTAGATTTTAAATCACTGGTTTCTTTCAATTTGTGCACCACAATGGCTTTCACCTAAGGATGCTTCTGGCCACTTGGGTGGACTTGGCCTATGTTGTCCATGGGCTGGTTTTGTAGGTGGCACAGTCAAGCCTCTAAGTCTTGCTTGCCTCTTTCTAGATTCTTCCTAGATCTGTCTACACAGTGATCAAAGGGGAAACTCATGGGAATAGAAGGTGATGAGAGTTCCCGGGTGACCCCCCTGCCTTGGTAGCATGAGGAGGGCAGAGAAAGAGACAGGAGGAGGACAGGCAGACCGAGAGTGGGCAGGTGGGTGTTCTGCAGCACTCTCACCTACCCCAGTCCCTTTCCCAAAGAGACAGTCAAGCAGCATGCCATCCTAAGCCATGCCACATTTTGTCCTCAAGCATGGAGGGAGACTGTACAGCTGATTTCATTCTTAGTAGATAGATACAAATTTAGAAAGCAATGAGCGTGATCTCACTAGAGGGAAAATGGAAAATATCTGTCTTTTAGAAGTCTCCACAGATGAATTGCCAGGAGGGGTAATGGAATGAAATTAGCCTTTGCTTAGCATGCTCTGGGAAAGGATGGGACTTATAGGGTTAAATCCTAATGAATTCCATTGCCTGAGTACTCAGCACTCTGAATAATTCCATCGTCTCCAGATTCCTGGGACAGCTGGTAATGGTCCTGTGACATGAACGAATGTCACCTGCCATCACCGGGCTCGGCCTCTCCAGGTATAAATGAGGAGCCCCCCATTACTCAGTCAGGCATACCTGCGTCCTGCTTCAGAGCCCCCGGTTCTTGGAAATAGCCTGTCAGGTCCCATCTGCTTCATGAAGCTGCCAGTCCCCCGAGAGTGGGACCTCCACTCTGCGCTCCTGTCAGATGCTGGGATCCCAGAAGGAAATAACCCTTCAAATCTTCCCAAAATTGCTTTTGTGATATCAAGACCTGCCTCAAGGAACCACAATATACTATACTCAGATGAAAATTAGATTTGTAAGTACACCACTTTCTTCTCTAGGCAGCTTGCAAAACTTCTCTCACCTCCATCCATGGGGAGAGCTGAAAGAGCTTTAAATTTATAGCCATTAATAAGCAGGATTCGGCCTCACACAAATATTGTCTTCTCATATCAGGCAGGTGTGGAGAAAGCCCGAGAATAGACAAAAGGCTTTTCACCAGTGAAAAATGAAAGCTGAACTTTCACGTCAGCTCCAAGCATGAAGTGGATTATAGCAGGTGCGATTAATTGCCATTACATTTATTGGAACCTTGAAAACAATTAGCAAGTGTCCTGGATGATGTGACAGATTCATTAATCATTTAATATATCCCTGCAAATTGATTTATCAATCAAATAGCTTCCCCTGGTTGAACAACTCGGGACTGTGCTTATGGCTCTATTCGTAACGCTCATCTGTTTTAACAGGAAACCAAGAGGCGTTGGCTTAATTCAAACTCTTCAGATTCAGGATTTGGATAGACTGCATTTCACTCTGGAAGTTAGAGAAGAACTTCACAAAGAATACATGCAAAGGGCTGGGATCGAGTTAGGGTCAGGTATACATTCCACGGGGGAAGGAGTTACATTGACAGAAAGGACACATTCAGGGAAATGTCTTCAGGACAATACATCTGGATCACAGGAGCAGCTAGACTGTGTCCAAGCCGATTTTAATGTTGCTGTGTGAGAAAATATGCCTCTTGGAGATAAAAACAAACAAACAAACAAACAAAACACTCAAGGACACTTAGCCATTCCCCTGCTGCCCTGCTGGATCTCTGACAGGCGGCCTATAGATACCTCCCTGAATTCTGACATTGATAGAGTGTTTGCTTCTGTTATATTTTGGAATGATTTTGTACCAAAATGATCTCTTATTTGGAATAATTTTTTTTTTTTTTTTTTGCAAATTCCTCTTGCCCCCTCACTCCTGGAACTACACAATGTAAATCTCATGCCTCTTCTCAGGGACAGCATTTTTAATATTTGAAGATAGCCTCCCTGACTTCTTGAATTTACTGTATTCAAAGCTATGATTTCTAATGCACAAGGTCTCCACAACTTCTTTCCCATCTCCATTTTTTGGATGTATTTCCATTTCCTGTGGTTTCACCACTGGAAGTAACCACAGTACTCTAAATATGAAGGAATGAGCTGTAACTTCCTCCATTGTTGGAAGTGTTAAATCCTCGGATGCAACTTTTTTCTTTATTTAAAAGCCTTTTGTTAGCTTATCCTTGCCTTCCTTTTTTCTCTGAACCTTTTTTTCTTGTGATCTCTGTTAAACAGTACCATTTTTCAGGGCATTCTTGCAGGCTTTCTTAGGAAGAAATTAAGTATGCTGCTAGTTTATTATGATGATTAAAGAAAAACTTTTCTGGATTCAAATGTTTGTTCCTCTGTTTGATAGGTATGACTGGATACAAAGAAGTTAATCTTGCTGAGTATCAAATATCCTAACCATATGACAAGTATCAACCTAACATCTATATCATAGGATTGCTGTGAAGATTAATGAGTTACATAAATTGTTTTTTGTAGTGCTTGATACTTAGAAATCACTCCCAAAATATACACTATTATTTTAAATGTTCACTCCATCACTCATCAAATTTCTTGTTCTCCTTTTATTTTTTCTCTTTCTTTATAAAAAGCATAAATGAAGATGTTGACTGTAGCTGACCAAAAAAAGCACTCTAATTTAATATCTAAACCTTTTTTCTATCTGTACTATGAAATCTGATATCATTTCTTACATAGTGCAAATGCTATGATGCTTAGAACTTCTTAAAATAAAACAGGTGTGAAAAAATGGAAAAAAAGTTCTTTAATACATTCAGTCTATTTTATTTGGTTAACTTTTTACTTTATTTTGTCTTCTTAGTTGGGTGTTCATTATGTGCCAGGTAAAATGATGGAGTCCAGTGAAGATTTGGTGCCATGTTGCTATAGACACATTGCAAGTGTCTTGCTGTTTTCTGACCATTTACTTATATTGTGACTTTTCTTGCTGCATCCTCTAGCTCTTATTTCTGGATCTAGCATGCTGGGTTTACATTCTTGTGAACTTGTCAGTTTATTCATTTTGTTCTCTAGGTTTTCCAAATTTTCTGTTAAATTTACCTGCTATTTTTTCTTTTATCTTAGAAATTCCAAGGAACAAAGCCAAAGAACCTGGGTTCACCCAGGATGGATTTGTGTTCATTGTCATTCAAGTTATAACTACAGTAATTAAGCATGAAAGCTGAAGCCAGTGTGGTGCTGCACAACTGTAATCTCAGTACTTGGAAGACTGAGATAGGAAGATCGCAGATCTGAGGCCAGTCTCAGCAATTTAGCAAAACCCTCAGCAAATTAGTGAGACCTTGTTTCAAAACAAAAAATAAATAGGATAGAGTGTGTAGCTCGGAGATAGAATGCACCTGGGTTCAATCCCCAGTAACACACACACGTGTACACACACACACACACACACACACACACACACACACACACTCATTTAAGCCTTTGACCTTTGAATCAGAGAACCTTAGATTTCAATTAGAACTTTCCTACTTATTAGGAGTGACCTTGGCTAAGGACCTGCCTAAGCCTCATTTCTTTATTTATAAAATAGGGATATTAATATTATCTAGATTTTACAGGCTTGCTCTGATGGTAAAGTTAAATAAAACATTACAAGAAGCTTAGACAGTTTTTGAGCACAGTTATTATTAGCTATAGTTTAATTTGATTAAAATATGTAGGTATCCCTGAGGTCCTAGGGGTACTAATTCATACCAAAGGTTAAAAGGAACATGATTCCTGCTTTCAGGAGGACAGCATCACCATCACAGTCCTCATCCTCATCTTTATCTTCATGATGGTTGTCATAGCCACCAATGCCTTGTCTTAGTCTTCATCATCATCAGTCTCTCTAGAGACACAATGGTTCCCAACAGTATGTATGTAGAACCTTTGGGTCCCTAAGTTTGAGTTCACATTCTCTTCATTCTTCCCTCTGCTGCCTCACAGCCCTTAATGCTGGTTCTTTGACGTGTTTCTGTTTGTTTTATACATAGTATATGCTTAATTATTTCTATCAACCCCTTTTTAGCCCTACTATTTTGAGCCTTAGCAATTGCAATATCCATTAGGTATTTAAAATTCTGGATTTAATAGTATGTCTCATGATTTTACTGTGACTCTATAAAAAGCTTATTTGTCTTCTTTCCCTTCAGAAAACTTCCTTTTATAGCATTTTAAAATCAGGACATAATTTTCCTGTTTCCAATCTCCCAATGCCTGCATTTTCATAACTCCCCAAATGTTATTGATGGTCTCTCAGCCATCTTATTCACAAACTTTTTAAATAGCCCAGGATACAATTTTTAGGAAGCAAGAAAGTTTAATTTACATAGAGTTGCTAGGTATCCTTCCTTTATTCACTAATAATTTAATGCTACCTTACCAATGTTCTCTCTTCCCGCATCAGTCCATGACAAAGAAGAAGAGAACAACTGAAAATGTCTCTGTTTCCCGTGTTATCTGGTAACCACACTGTCAACTATTCCAGCAGGTCATTATTTTGTTATTTGTATCTTGTGAACACATTAAAAATCATTTATATTATTGTATTTAGTTTTCACAGGCCTTAACTTGCTCTATAATAAAAACTGAAGGGCTTCTAATCTTTAGTATGTGCCCCTTTTCAGTGGTAGCTCATAGAAAACTGTGCAGACAGATTCATTCGTCTACTTAGTCATCTCTTACAAGTATTATTTGTCAAATTTCTTTTTGTATGATCACGATTTTATCCCAGGGAAGCATCTGGCCTTTTTCTGAGCCATATCCTTTTTGAGAGTTTTCATCCACTGCCTCATCTCTATCTTTTAGCAGAAACTTTTCTAAGAGCAGCAGATATATTTGTGTCTAAATTAAGAATTTCTTTCCATGGCTATTATAAGAATTAGTGTAATATTATCAGAATCATAGAAAATTCTCAAGTTTTCATTTTGTTGTTAATAGATTCTTCTGGAGTGGTCAGAATCGAGTGTGTACAGCACTCCCTCTGTTGTTTCTTTTCCTGAAGACACGCAAAGTCGTTATGAAGGTAGGTAGATATTTTATTGGATGTGCTCGTCTACAGGATATAAACCATAGCAGCTGTCCAGATAATGAAAGTCTCTCAAAAGAAGGATATTTCATCTAATACGTGTATTAGTGAGAATCTAACACTTCCATTATGGGGTCATCCCTCTAAACACACACACCTTTTGTTCTCAGTCAAAGGTTGGGAACATTATTATACACTATTATCTCACAGTCAGATTATGATTTTTTTTTCTTATAGAGATATTTTGTGACTTAACACAACAGCTTTTTCATCATGATTTTTGGAGAATATGTTAGCTTTCTATATTAACCATAAAGCATTCTGTTCAGTCTTCAATATATCCATGGGATTATATTTGTAACCCTTTATTTAAATTTCAATTTACATTGCTTATTTAATTCATGTAAATTGAAATATATATATTATAGTCATACTATTCATAATAAATGTTCTGTATTTATTCATTCCATAGTCTTTTCTGACTTTTTTCCTGTTTTCCAAGAAAGTTCCTAACATAGTATCTGCAAGATAGTTTGTTTAAATAAACACTTAATGAAGATAGTAATTTTTGTTCTTTACTCTTTGACACATTTCTAATTTGTTTAATTTCATGAGAGTATACATTTTCTTCTCTCAAATATAAAATTCTGTCCAATACTTTAGGAATTGTCTTCCTATCTTGTTTTTTTCTCATTGTGACATGACCTTTGTGCCATTCCCATTATCTACACCAATACTTTTCCAGAACTGCTGTTTTGATATTTGCAGTTCCTGTATTTCAGAAAACAACTACTGCTCTCTAGCATCATATATAGATAGTTGGATTTTTCTTT
This sequence comes from Graphiurus murinus, assembly GCA_004027655.1. Lineage (NCBI taxonomy): Eukaryota > Metazoa > Chordata > Mammalia > Rodentia > Gliridae > Graphiurus > Graphiurus murinus. The sequence continues at coordinate 12,456 of PVLC010006164.1, read as the reverse complement.
CTTTCTTTTTTTTCCTTTTGTTCAGAGACACAAATTCCAGATGGCAGAGATGTTTTAAAAAGCTTTGCTATGTACTTTATGACCCTGTATTTACTAAATATATATTACAGATTTTTTGGCATTTTCCAAATTCACCTACAACCTAGCATAAATATGTTTCTGTGGGTGAATTTTACATTTCTTGGCAGGTTCCCAATTATGTGCTGCATTTGTATTCTGGGAGGATAGCTCATCTCCTAACAGGTATGTCAGGCTAGGCAGAGTCACTTCCTTACTCCTCATCTAAAGGCACTAACCCTCCTAACTAGTCTTGTGCTCCGGGGACTAATAACTGTTTTTCTTATGCTTGTCAGAGTTGCTAGTATGTAGGTGGCATAATCTTCTAGGAATTTTTCCCTCTTGTCTATGGTATCTCACACTAAAGGACAGTTGAATGCATGGATTAATGTAGTTATTAAAGCATCATATGAAATCAGGAAATAATTGGATTAAATACCCCCCAGAATAACAAAATTTTCTACTATGCAAAGTCCTTATAGCTATACAATTTCTAAAGTTGCCCAAATAATTGGAAAAGATGACAAAGTGCTGTTAGTGCTCATGATTCAAAAGATTACACTGATTCTCTGAGATCTGGGGGAAATTTTCCCATGAAATACATTTTAAAAAAAATCATTCTCACTTTGAAGGGTATGTTGTACCTACTTTTGAAGATTCCCACAGTAAAGCCAGTCAGAGGTAGTCTTAAAGGATCATTGGTTTGTTCCAGATGGCAGTTTTTGTCTTTTGGTGACAATGCACTTATGAAAGGTTTATGACTTTCCTGAAAGGCACACTGGCTGAATCTGCATTTAAACACACCCAGTAGGATGATGGAAACAAGTAGTAATGTCCTTTTCTTGCATGCAACATTTACTCTCTGCAGCTCATGAGCTCAAGATGACTTCTAAGCCCACAGAGCTTATTTTTAATTCATCTTCAAATAAAAATGTTATCATGTGAGTAAAGCAGTGAGCCAAGTTTAACTTTATGATACTGTACATTTTAAGGAATATGTGTATTTGGAAAATTACCCACATAGCCTTGAAGTAATTTCCCTGTCTTCTCAATGCCATGTTTGTGTTTTTTAAATACACTTTATTGGTACATTGTAATTATATATAATAGTGAGGTTCAATTTGATAAAAACATATATACACACAGCACTTGCTGTGTTTGCCTCCAGATTTCCAAACATGTTAGTGAGATTTGTAGATATATGGACATAGCATTATTTGAACTGTTTCTTTTCTCAAGCCTCCATTCCTCTTCCCCAGCTCCCTCCCTTAATCCCTTCCACACTCCACACTGGTCTCTCTCCTCATTTATTTAAAGGCCCTTTTGTTTCCTGTTTTCTCTCTAACTTCCACATATGAAAGACAAAATGTGACCCTTGACTTTCTGAGACTGGCTGATCTCACTTAGCATAATATTCTCTAATTCCATCCATTTTCCTTCAAATGACATAATTTTGTTCTTCTTTATGGTTGAGTAAAATTCCATTGTGTGTATACACCGCATTTTCCTTTATCCATTCATCTATGTTTGCATTTTTAATTACTAAAGAGATTCTGTCTTTAGGGCACATTGCTATGATGATGGATGTAAGGGTATTTGTACTATCAGCTTAACTTTTGAAATCTTACATTCTGCTACTCCCAGAAAGTTAACAAGCGGCAGTAATTTAATGAGGAAAGACAGTACTAGCATCGAGGCAGGGGTGCGGGGGATGTGATGAACATGGGAGTTGGAATTATTAGATTATTGGATTATTTCTTCCTTCCTCTTCTCCATGTTTTCTTATCTAAAAATTGGTTCTTCTGTTTCTTTATTTAACTATGTAATGTACCTAAGGAAGCCCCATTGTGAAAGAAAATGAAAACCATCTTGGCAAGAATTTGCTGGCTGTTCATGTTAGCCAGATATGAGTTTCATGAAGGCAATTCCCGATGCTTTCTAATCACTCACATCAGCACCAATGACTTGTTGTTGTTTGTCCTTACAGATTTTAGGTGCAAATATTTCAGACTCCACAAAGTTGAACTTTCATATCTATGATTTATGAGGTTGAGATTTTCATGGCATTCAAAATATATTTATCCATAGAGGAAATGAATATTAAATATTCAAAAAGAATTCTAATGCATTTCAGAATACCTCCAGTGTCTGATTTTTATATTCTGTCATTTTCATCATCTATATTTGATATATAGGCAAACATGTACATATAGCAATGTTTGAGTTTATTTGTATCTGTCAGTTAAATCTTACCAATTTAAAACTCTTCTCTGGGGAGGGGAATGTTTTGAATGTATGAATGGTTTCAATGGTAGTCATGGCCATGGTCTATAAATATCCTTATCTCTCCTATGTTGGTTTTCTCTAGTTCTAGAGGTCAGCATAAATGCCTCGCCCAACCTGGGATGGCAGTATGGAACTAACCCTATTCCCAAAATATCCTAAAAATGTGTGACATCTTTATTAAGAAATGTTCTATTGGGCAATGCTGTAACCTTCACACATAGAACTAATAGGTTAGTTCTCATACCAGAACTGAAGATGGCCAAAAGCAATACTTACAATGATCTAAAATCTTAATATAAAAATGCTAAGGTTAAACCTCTAGTAATGATACAAAGAAGAACAGTAAACAGAAATGTATTTATGCCACTATTGATTAGACAAAGAAAATTTTGTGTATATCTACTGTCATGTTTTTTATTTCCCCTGAGAAACTATTATTCAGTCAATAATATGGGCACTGGTTTCAAGTTAAATAATTGCATCTACTTACTTCATTGACCCCTTTATTTAGCTGGTTTTTCTTTACTTTCCTAGTTGTGCCATGGTATAGTATTTCACTTTTATAAAGCTATATAACATTTTAATTGATAGAGGAAAATCATTAAATATTCTCAATATTTTTGAACATGTAAAAACTCATATAGTCAGATGTTTGAGTAGCTCAAAGAAAGTTACTATCATTGAATTGTCATTGAGAAAGATTTTATAATATTTTACAGCTTGATGTCCTTTCTTATGGCATTAAAACATAAATTATCAAACCATGGAAAGAAATTATAACACAATATAAAAGGGAAATTAAATTTCAAACTTGTAGCAGGGTTTTAATTGTCATTGTTGTTGTTATTGTTGCTGTAGTAATGCTGGGGAATGAATGCAGGGCTTCACACTTAAAATGCAAAGTGCTCTACGACTGAGTTATACTCCCAGCCAATAGCTGAAATTTTAAAATGTATATGGCCCAGTGTGTGTATGTATATATTCTTAATTTTATCAACTAAGGTCTTACTTTCCATTCTAAAAATTACAGTATTTTATGAATAAAGAATTTTTAGAATAAGTTTAGTTAAAAGCTTTATAGGACTTAGTCTTCAGAGTTTCAGAATTCTAAAGCATTATTTCTAATGTTCTAATTTTTGTATGTAGGTATTAGGAAAGAGACATTTCTGTAAGAAGAGACTTGTCTACTGTTTTTTTTTCTTGGAATGTATTGAAGCACCCTATCTTTCACTATCTGAGGTTGGTAAATGAGCTTCCATATTAGGGAACCCAATTTTCTTAAGTACATTTTCCTCTTTTAGTTCAATTTCTCTTATGGGCTTTATATTTTGCATGCCTTAAATGTTTTTAAGCCAGCCTCTAGGTAAATGTCATTGAGTTAGCTTGGAATTGTTTTTTGGGCATATCTTCATATCTTTGGTTAGTGATGGCTTCTATCATTTATAGTTATTATTAGTTCATCTTTAAAGAACACTGGTAAAAATAAAATACTACTATCATTTGTAAACTGAGGCCTGAGTCAAGTATCTGATATTTATAAGGGGCTAAACTGTGTTTTGGGTAGAAAGCTTCTCACCCCTTCACTATAATTAACTTCTCAGTTGTGATGAACTTCTTGCTTTTGGCTGAGAGTTGTTGATGTAATTCAACACCTTGGGTTTTTATTAAAGAGATTGAGTGAATAAATGTAATACTAATCAATTCGGAGAGAAGTATATTTTTAAATCTTCTTTCCCACATCTTGGTGAGATCCTATTAAAATATTTAATGTATAGCTACTTTATCCTGTGACTTCCATGATTTTGCCTGATTTTTCATCTAATTCCCATGATGCTCATTTGTGGAACAATGATGAGATTCACTTAAAGAGTAGAACTAGGTTATTTGGAATATTAGTAATAAGGTATGCTGGAAGTCATAAAAATGTGAAATTTAAAATACATCAGTGATAGATGAATATATGTTCCAAATACATATATCTTTTACCATTTTTATGAGAAAAGAACTCTGATAGATTCTAAATATTGCTTCATTAGCACAGTGGAAGAAAAAGAAAAGTAAATAATTTCCCTTTCCTTTCTTGACAGATATAATACCAATAAAATTGTATGTTATCAACATTGTTTTTCTTTTGGTAAGGTTTTGGGTTATAGGAATAAAATTTACATATTAAATTGAGTTATTTTTCCAGCAATATAAAGTTCAAAATAGCCTGAGAGATGTTTTAATTTAAAAAAAATATGATCATCTTTTCATCATTTAGCTAAGATTTTATGCATGACTAGCCTTGACTCATTACAGATGAGAGATTTCACATGTCATAAGCATTCTTCACAGGTAGAGGCAGTGGAGTATTGAAGGAAAGGCCCAGAGTGAGTGTATTGAGACTCAGCACTATGCAAAGTCGCTTTTGAAGAGGATAAATTTCCACAACTATAAAGAATATGAACAGAATAAATCACTGCATATTCACCCATACTTGAAGAATAAGTAAATGTTTCTCTTTCTCTGTCTATAAGAGGAGGAAGGGTTGAAATGCAAATTTTTAAATATTAAAAAATGAGCACAATTACCAATAGCAGAGAGGATAAAGAGACCAAGATATAGCAGAGAATATTCCAAGCTCTGGGGGAAAATATTAATAGCCAAAGTTTATTTAAGGCTCAAGTTATGTTCTAAATATTTGTGTAGTATTATTAACTTTTAAAATCTTTCCCCAAAGCCTGTAAGGTAAATGCTATAATGGTTAGCCTATGGCAGATTTTCTGTTCCAAGTATGATTGCAATGGCCTCTCCCATTTCATATGCTCTTTTACAGTGTGATCATGACATTCCCCCACCAGGATAGAGAGTATTATTCTTCATTCCATGAATCTGGGAATTCCAAAGCTAGGTCACAAGTGCCTTACAGCTTCCCCTTGAGTAGGAAGACACTACTGGGATGCTTTCCCTCTCCAAACTAAGTGGCTATGCTAGGAAAAGCCCAACATAAGCCCATGTGTAAATTCCCTGGTTCACATCCCAGCTTAGCCCTCAGTGACAGCTAGCAATACCCCCATCCCTGTCAGAGTGAGCATCTTGGATGCCCGGTCCAGGTGACATCAGGGAAAAGGCCCAGCCATCATCTGACTGAGTTTGCCAACCCAGGACCACACAGCTGGGCCTTGTTAAAATACTACAGCATGAGAGATAATTAACAAATTATTGCTTTAAGCTACTAAGCTTTGGGGTAGGTACATAATTATGACTAACTAGATTACATTCCCATTTTACAGATAGAAAAACTGAAGCACTAAAAGGTTAAATAATTTTTCTAAGGTCCTTTAGTTAGTAATACAAATGCTAAGACTGGAAAATAGGTAATTTAACTCTTGACCTCAATGCTACACTATTCCCTATGCCCTTCTAGGAAGCATTTGTTGTTATTCCTTGCAGTGACAGCACTAGGGACTAAATAAATGAGTGGGAGATCTTTTGTGGCAATCCTCCCATTCCTAAATAATTTCTGCTTCTTTGTTCTATTGACAATGACATTTTTTTCCTATGGCAACACTGGAGTTGGACAGAGAAATTAAAATGGCAAATCTGATACAGCTTTGAAAAATACAGTACATAAATTACAATCATATTAAGATGATTACGGCGTAGGAATGACAGTCAAAGGTAATGAGAAAGGGACCTCTTTTTTAGAGAGCAAAGCAATTATCCTGAAAAATTGCAAGTTGGTTGTAAATCTAAGACACGCTGCCAGCCTACTTCTTACGCAGAACTGGTGTTGCTATGTCATTGTTATGTTATTTAATGATGCCAATTATTTAAAAATTAAGCACAGGCTATTTCATGGCATGTACTTATTGTATTCAAGTGGAGCTGATTTCAGCTTTCCATCAGGGTTCCACAGCCTTTCATGGCTCCTTCTCAAGCTTTTCATATTTTCCCAGGAGCTGTACTTTTTTTATGTGAACACTCTTAGTGGAAATTTCCGACATAAAAAATTAAAAAGGTCAATTTTATGATGAAGCACTGTAGCTTAGATATTTTAAATGGCACCCCAGACTCCAGAAGCTAATTGCTTTTTCATCGCACAACTCCCTGAAGTGCCTACACTGCAAACTGGCCTAGACAAAAACCAGGCTGCATCTTTCTCTTCTGTTTCCAGGTCCACTGGGATTTCCTGAGATGAGTGATGTTGAAAAACAAAACAAAAAACATAGCAGTCACCTGGAACCTGGGAAAATCATAATTGAGTAAAACTACAGTTACAGCAGTCTTAATCCATCTGTTTCTGAATACTGGTTCTATGTCTCCTCATCTGTTCAACCACAGGTGTACTTTTCATGAAGTCATTGATGGCAATCCCCCCCTCCCCCAACTAAGGCTTCTGAGTGTGAGAGGTACACATATCACTGCTGGCTCAGTTAGCTAGACCTGCTGCAGAGGTGGGTTTTCAGTCCACAGGGTGCCAGTGTGTGACAGACAGAAGGAGCTTAAGGTCAGGAGTAAATGAAAGCCTGGGTCCTTACTACAGGAAGTGTTTTGGGAAATATATCTTTTACTGATCTCTGTGAGTATTACTAACTGCTTGCTTTATAAAACAGTACATTTGAGCAATTTGGAGCAGAAAAAATATAGGTTAAAAAGTTAGCATAAAGGCTAAAAATAAAGAACAAATGCCTATTTCATGGATCTGAAATTCTGCACAAGTTCTTGCTGGAGTTTATAAAAGTATTGCTTAGGTAAAGGACGTATTAAATTATCATCGTGTTTATCACTTAGGAACATTCTAGTATGATGAGGGCATATATAAATATACTTATCACTGCAATATGAAAAAGTAATGGATATTTCATACAATGAAAGAAATTATGAATTAAAAACTCAGGACTTAAGTTGAGTATTAGATGAAGAATGAGCCGTGAGTCACTAAATTACTAAAAAAAATCTATTGAGTAGCTAACCAAGGATTAAGCTAGAGACACTATCATATAATTAATTTGTGGTTTTTTTTTTTACACAAGTCAATTTTTGCTTATTCTTCTTCTGATTCCCACATCTGATTCTGCCAGGTTTTTTTGTAATATTTATTATTTATTGTCTTTACATTCTGAAGATTCTGTTTTGAGAACATTAAGACCTAGAGATTCTGCAGAGGCTCAGGTTACCTGTTCTGACCTTTAGCAATTATACTGCATTTTCATTTTAAAAAGGTTTTCCAGACTTAAAGGAAACCTTGGGAGAAAACCAATTAATATGATTTCTAGTTTATAATGGAGGTAACAGAGGTGATGTGAAAATAATTCATTGGAGGTCATGCAGTGAGTATTTCTAATAGAAAAGATTCTGCTTCTTAGCCTTCTTTGTTTATCGAGGCACTTACTTACTAAATCCCAGGAGATCTTGTTTGGAACTCACGTTCATAAAAGCGACAAAAAAAAAAAAAAAAAAAAAGGAAGAGTGGCCTAAATAAGTCTTGGTTCTCATAACTACGGAGCAAATTCTCCAAATTGTTTGAGCTCACACTTTTTGACCTATACTGCTACTGTTATTTTCCTAAATTAAATAGATCCTTTTACTTTTTTGTTCACATATGCAATCAAGCATATGAGATGATGCCTCCGTTGCTTATGATTCTCAAGAAGAGGTTAAAGGGCATTTGAAGTCTCAGCAATTTAACTCATCAGGGTGGCACAGAGAGTTCAGTATTTATTTCTATTATTGGGGATTTATCTGGTTTTTCATGATGATGAAACCAGAAAGCCCATTGATTGACAATATCAGACAGAGGAGAGGTGTACCTATTATCTAACAAGAAAAGAGCCAAGCTAGAGACAATCTCATAAGTCTCAGTGTACAGGAGGGAGCTTGTGGTAGGAATAAAACTCTGAAGTGGAATCACTTTGTATGTGGCCCCCATTCCAATCTGAATCTATGTGTTCTTTGAATCCTCCCACCACAGCAGTTTACAATTCATCTCCTTTTCATTTGTGGTGACATTAAAATAAAGTATTTTTATGTGCAATTTAGTCTTCTGAAAGTAAATGTCCTCTCAAGTCACAGGATGGCTTTCTCAGCATCCTCCAGGAGCCTTGGTTTAGATTAGACACAGTCTAGGGTCTGGTTATTTGGGCCACTGCTAACAAGATGGGACCTCTGCATTCTGTGAATGCACAGAGCAATATTTAACTGTCTTAAAGCTCTCAGAAATCAAATCCACAAGTGGATTTCATGGAAAATAAGTATAAGAGAGTGATGAAATTTTTTCATATTTATCTCAAATTTGTTCTATTGTCCTGGTAATATTAGACTTGCCCTGAGAAACCACTTAGTAAGTTTAGAAAACTCGAATTCTGGCCTGATTCACCTCTCTGACATATATATTTGTATCTAAATCTTATGTAGTCTAAATTATTTCCTGAAGCAAAGAGAGGGCAGTTTATTAATCCCTGATGGACCACAAAGCATTGTCTGTATTGAAAAATCTGTTGTTGTTGTTTTTTTGTTTGTTTATTTTTTGTGAGCAAGCTACAGTATCAGTAAATCCTATTAGCCTGCTCAAAGTCAAATGAAGACATTAAAAGAGATGTGGTACAGTCCTCTGCACCACTGGTAAAACACTGCCTGGTTGACAAAAACAAACAATCCCCCAAAACAGAAGAGTAGTAGAAAAGGAGGTTAAAAGTCATATGTTAAATATTGTAAAAGTACTACTAGAGGTAAAATACCAAAACAAGCAAACAAAGAACCCAAAACAAAATCTTCTATTCACCTACTCATATAGTTTTAGGGAAAATATAGTACAAATACAGTCCTCGCTTCTGTCAATAAATATTCATGTTAATTTTCTGGATAAGAAATCAATTTCATGCTAGCAGGAATACAGTGGGAAGTGGCTAGATTAAACTATGGCTCTGGGCTACACTTTTCCAATACCTAAAATAGCCATATGGCACTGAATATGTGCAGGTCACTCTGGGGATTTGTGTAATTATGTCATGATGGCCGTATTGTTATAGATTCAGCAGCCTTTCTTGCCTCTCTACCTGCTTTATTCAAGAGCAGCTGCTGGCTTCAAGCTGTTGTCTTTCTCCAGCACAGAGACTGAGTGAAGAAATGCTTTCTAGGGAAGTCATGTTCCAAAGTAGGAACAGCAACAGTAAACAGATTCAATGGGAGAACATAAAGTTCACCAGGCAAAAGTCTTGTAATCAGCTGGCACTAATTTACGGCCGCCAATTACAATTGGTAAATAACACTGCCTATGCGATTTATGCAGAGTTGAAAGGGGTGGGAGAGATATTTAACAGTCAGAAGAACAGAAAGCTGCTTTGCAGAGTGCCTGATTGTGATGGTTTCATTACAGTGATTGCATGAGTGAGCCTCACCATGTGTACCAGGACTGAAGAATCATGGTCATCAGGGCACAGACTAATCTTTTTTTTTTTGTGATAAATGTGTGCATATACACACACACACACATACACTTCACATACATTTTAATTACATATGATATATTAAATATTCATATAGGCAGACATAGATACTTGAAAACAAATGCCTAAAACACTTGTCAAAACACTGCCAAGTGGCAGAATGGTGTGTATGAGATTCAGATTTAAGTTAATTGCTTTAGGTTACTGATTTTTATGGCAATAGTAAATATAATGTTTGCATATATATGTATGTGCATATATATATACATATATAAATATATACACATTTATCTATAAATTACATTTATATAAATACACTTATAAATTTATAAATACATTTTATAAATTACATTTATATAAATATATATATAATGTGTTCTGAAAATGGACATTAATTTTTTCTGCATTTTAAAAGCAAGTAGATAGGACTGGAACAGATACAATTCATGGGACTATGTTTTTCATGCCCGGGCTCCTTGGATTCTCTGGGTGTGCTTTCATCATGGTCCTTGGACAAAAAGTACTTAATGTACTGGGGATATTTGGAATGGTGCACTAATGGGTCCATATCCAGATCCTGGACCTCACTGGCTTTTCCTGGCACGTTACTTCTTACATCTCAGCCATAGAAATGCCAGACTCTTGTTACCTGAGACATCTGGCCTTACTTATTTCCCTTTACCTACTATCCTGGATAACTTCTTTTCATCTGTCAAGACTCACCCAGGAGTACTTCGCCTGCATTGCATGGCTTCCTTCCCTAATCTCCCCAGGATGGGTTGCTTATTCTTTGTCGAAGTTCCTCAAGAGCTTGGCCTTTTTTCCCCTGTAATACTACCTACTTCACCACCTTTAATACTTGGTTTAGTTGCCTCTCTGCAGCCTGGAATATACTCCTGAGAGCAAGACATTTGTGTATAAAAAGACCCTATACTTAGCACCCTTTTATATGGATATTTTTGTAAGGATATGCTTTGCAACAGAAACTCATAAAGTACAACGCTAGATCAGGATATCTTAACAGCAGCATTACAATGTGGAACACTCATCTTTATGAGTTCAAATTATACTAAATACTCCAACAGATGGGTTGGGGTATTCAAACCACAAACATGCTTGCCATCCTAAGCACACAAAATATTTTAACACTAGTGCCGACACAACTTTTTAATAATGAATATTATATTTGAGGTCACAATAGTCTGATCATAATCAGAAAACCTCTTAGTTAAGTAAGACAAGTAACTACCTTGTTTAAAAAAAAATACTTTCATGCCCACTTACCTCCCACACCTTTTATTTTTAAATTCTGATATGGATGAGGATGGAAAATAGTTACATTTTTAGAATAATTTAACTCAATGGCTAACACATCATCCATAAACTTTGAAATGATTTATTTAAAGATCTGAAAAAAATAGTGAAAACATTTTATTATTTCCACCATTGGTGAATTATAGCTTACTAACTATAATAGAAATTAAAGTAGTATTTCAAAGTAAAAATGTTTTAGTAAATATAGTAATGTATTTATAATAGAGATGATTTTAGATACCTTTATTAAAGCATACATAAACATTCAGTTTTATCCAAATATAACATCACTGTACCTTTATGTAGTAAAATATAACTAACTGCTTTTGATCTTTTGATGATTATGGAGCAATCACAGTATACCAGATACAGGGAAGTGAGAAAGAAGTAATGTGATTCCTTTAAGACCTATAGTCAAAAAGAAACTATCTTAAAAAGTACATTTGAATTTGCTACCAAGTGGTTTATTTCATTGTTTATTTCTTGATTGTGTTCCTTCAATGTTGCAGGAAGATGTGGCCATGATTGAGGGACCCATCTATTTTAAATGAGGTGATTAATAATCTTGGGGAAAAAAATCAAATAGGTCAAACTTTTCTAAGGAAAATGCCAGTGTATGGCTTTCCCTCATCCTTCTTTGGTCAGAGTAGACTTCCTGAAGACATATAAATGCAAGTAAACTCAGATAATTCAGAAGAAGAAAGAGAAATGTAAATTTGTGAATTGCTGTGGAAACCAGTGGCTATATAACCTGACCACACAGAGACTACATAAAGGGTCACAGACCTTCATTTGCCTGAATTCCCAGCAAAGGCACTCATCTGAAGAGCCAGAAAATCAATTGTTAAAGAATCTGAATTTTATGTTGTAGTGACAGGGAGCAAACACAGGGTTTGAGGACTGGCAGGCAATAAAGCTGGTTTTGGCAGCAGTATTTTGTGCTGATTGGAAAGGAGATAGACGGAGAGCAGTGAGGTTAAATGGAAATTAAGTTGAAGTGGTCCAGGAGTGTAGTGATTAGAGCAGAGATCACCAGCTGGTCAATAAGGATGGAGGGGTAATTTTAAAAGACCTCTTTGTAGAAGTGATCCAGGAATTTTTAAGAATCTGGACATAGCATAAGAAAACACAGGTAAGACAAGTCAAGTCTAAGGCTATATGTGGGATAAAAGTAATGTTTCTCATAGTGCTATTTAGAAAGCTTAGAGGATTTAAATAGAATTATGCAATGTAACAGCCCAACTTGCTGCTTTCTTTGAATTTACTCTTCTCCTTCCATCATTTTAAACACCTATTCCAGACATAATGAAAACTTGGTAGAGCAGTTGGGAGTGAATGGATAATAGGTCTTAAACATTTGGTTATGTTA
>PVLC010006163.1:29350-71237 GCA_004027655.1 Graphiurus murinus | reverse complement strand
CTCCTCCTCCTCCTCCTCCTCCTCTTCCTTCTTTTACTTCTTCTATACTGGGGGTTGAACCCAGAGGTATTCTGCATCTGCATCTGAATTACACTCTAGCCCTTTTTAACTTTGAAACAGCATCTTACTGAGTTGTTGAGGGTCTCCTAAGTTGCTGAGGCTGTCTTTGATCCTGTAATATCCTGTCTTAGCCTCTCAAGGTGCAACACCACCACACCTGCTATACCCCCAACCCTTCTTAACTGTTTCTTTTGAAGCAGGGTCTTGCTAGGTTGTTGAGGATCTCCCTAAATTGCTGAGGCTGGCCTTGAACTTGCAATCCTCCTGTTTCAGCCTTCCCAGCACTTGGATTACAGGCATATACCATTATGCTCAGCTGCTTACTGTCTTCTTATACCCTTACATAGTTGAAAGACGGAGAGAGAAATGTCTGGTCCTCTAGCCTCTTATAAGGACACTAATCTCATTCACGAGGGCTCCACACTCATGACCTGATTATTTCCCAATGGCTTCATCCCCAAATCACATCCTACTGAGAGTTAGGGTTTCTCTGTATGAAATTTGGAGGAACACAAACATTCAATCTATTGCAATACACAAGTATTTAAAGGATACTTTATATGTTATCTTTTTCCACTGGCATCTTTGAGTTTTCATAAATTGTATTCTGAATTTTGCAGTACCATATAACACTTTACATATATTGTATGTATGTATAACACTTTACTATTATGGATATATTAACAGTTTGGTGTTTTAACAGATCTTGTTTCATATTTTTTTGTAATAATGATAGCTTTATTTCATTTTTATTTCTACAACCATTAGTTTCCTATAAATATTTCCCCTCACCCATGAAAATTCTTTATGGCATGAGTGGTTTATTTTGGAAAGAAATATAGGAAGTTATGGCAAAGTCATCTTCAGAAAATGCATATTAAAATTGCTGGCTGACAACATCTCTCATCTTCCTTGTGGAACCCAACATCTGATAAAGCTTTTGCGTCTGAAGCAGATGGACAATCTTATGCTTTCTCATAAGTCCAGGGAAGACAAGACTATGTGCTTGGTATGCAGTAGCCATCACAATTGGCTTTCTAGGCAGTGAAAATATCAGGATGAGCTATGGAATAGACAATTTAGAAAGAGCAGATTTAAAAATCAATTTAAAGAGTTTATATATTATATGTAAGAAATTACTTTCTGTTTCTTATCAGCACAATGCAGCTCCTGTTTGTGGACACCGTAGGAAGTTTCTGACAGCAATTCTCTAGACATTTGGAGTCAAAGCCTGCTGCTTTCTGGTTTTCTCAACTCAGCGTCTTAGCAAAGTCATGATGACCCTCTTAATGTGTTTAATCCCCGTGGGCAAATCTTTCAAAACTTTCTTTCTAATAATTGATGTCCATTCCTAATTTCATCATGCCGGGGGTCAGTAAGAAACAAGCTAATGTCCACTGGTAAAATTACACCAGTGATAGAAGATTTTTGTCATACAAATAGAGAATTAGAGGGCACTTTTTAGTATCTTTACTATTTAAGACAGCTGTCAGGAAGAGGAAAAAATATAGTTATCACTGGACTGCCTCTTTGTTCTGAAAAATTATAATGCTGCAAATATATTCAGAAGAATTATTTCAACAGGTATGGTGGTGCAGACCTGTAATCCCAGTACTTGGGAAGCTGAGACAGGAGGATGGTAGATTCAAGGTCAGCCTCTGCAACTCAGAGGGACCCTCAGATATTTAGTGAGACCCTCCCTGTTTCAAAAAATAAATAAATAAAAGGTCTGAGAGTGTAGCTTAGAGGTAGAACGCCGCTAGGTTTGACATCCAGTACCAAAAATAAAAACCAAAAAACAAAAAAAAAATTCCTAAGTGGAGTAATTTCAGATTTATGTGAAATAAAGCAGATTATTGTTCACCCTATCACCCTAGCCTGTCATTATAAGTTCAGTACTTTATAATTTTTCTTTGTGGTATTGTGTACCCAAGTCTGTGATTTCCACACTTATTTATTTATCAGACAAAAACTTGAAAAACTTACTGGAAACTTTTTTTATCTCACCTCAAAAGAAACCTAACAACCGGCAGTTCAATCCTGGTTCAGGAATTACTGGTAAGCATCCAAGATTATTCTCATTTCCACTTTACCATCCCCACTGTAAGCCACGATTGTCAGTGCCATTAATCTGGAGATGAAAGAACTGATCTGTCTACAGATACCCAATCTCCAGTCTAAGAAAGAAGAAGACCAGGGATAGAAAAAGAGACAAACTAAGTCTTTTCTATAATAAAGGGTTCAACTAAATGCCCCAAACAGAAATTTATATTTTATTTGGTTGTTACTCTGCCACATGGCAAACTTAACTTCAAGGAAGCCTGGGGAATACTGACAAGTTCAACTTAATTGGAATTTTATTTGTTAAAGGAACCTGGAAGAAAAGAAAATAGAAAGCCCAAAGTGTGTGCTGCTGTGTTCAAAATGACATTTTGATTTTCTCTCACATTAGTATCTTAGAATATTTGTAACTTTTTTAAATTACAAAATGTGTGCCTGTGTTTTACATACATGGAAGAGGATGGAAGAGGATTCATTTATATGTAACAATAATGAAAAGAAAATGTTATCACTATTCATTATTTTTCAGTCAACATTCTCACTGTTATGATCTCCAAACCCCTGACCACACAACTTAGAGGAAGGAAGATTTATTTGCTCACAATCTTTGGAGATTTCAGTTTCAGTCCATGCTTACTAGTAATTCCTGAACCAGACTTAAACTGCCTATTGTTAGGTTTCTGTTGAGATGAGAAAAAAAAAGTTTCCAGTATGTTTTTCAAGTTTCTGCCTGCTAATTAAATAAGTATGGAAATCACAGACTTGGGTACATAATACCACAAAGAAAAATTATCAAGTATTGTACATATAATAACACACTAGGGTGAATAATAATTTGCCTTTTTTCATCTAAATCTGAAATTAGTCTACCTCAGAAAAATTTTTAAAAAATATGAAGAAAGCCTTTTCCTTGTTTCTTTTTTTTTTGTAATGGACGTAAAACCAGGTGCACTGTACCTCCAAGTTATACTCCCAGCCCTTTTTATTTTATTTTGGAGCAGGGTCTCACTAAATGGCTGAGGGCCCTCTGAGTTGCAGAGGCTGACCTTGAACTGCAATCTTCCTGTTTCACCCTCCCAAGAACTATAATTACAGGTGTGTGCTATCCCACTAATAAGCATCTAAGCTGGGCACCATGGCTCCCACCTGTAATCACAGCTCTTGAGAGACTGACACAGGAGGATTGCAAGTTTGAGACCAGCCTCATTAACTTTATCGAGACCCAGTTTCAAAATAAAAAGTTAAAATGGGCTGAGAGTGCAGTTCTGTGATTTATTTGCTCACAGTCTTTGGAGATTTCAGTTTCAGTCCATGTCAGGCCAGGTCTGCAGAAATCAGGCATGGCAGCAGGAAGTGGAGAGAGGGAGAATACCAACCATCTGTTCCTCACATATAGAGGCCAGTAGCAGCCTGGGCCACACCCTCAGGGAACCCTCCTCAGCAATCATGCCAGGCTCCTAACAGTACCACCTTGTTTCTGTGAGAGCTAGAAGGACAGTCTAAATCCAAACCATTAAAATTATGCATAGAATTTTTGATTAACAAATCATATTTTGCCCTCTTCTCCCCAGTCCACTTTTGGCTTCCTAGCTCATAATTAGTTCAAGATTAATGCACAATCAGGGAACCATGATAAAAATAAAATCTAGAGAATCTAGCAATTCTTCTAGCAGGCACATTTGGCCATCCATGAGGTTAGAAGCAATACAAAAGTGAGATCTGAATTACTGACACAACCCAAATGTCCAGGAAAAATTTTACCCTGTAAATTTAGCTTATGTCCTAAAACTGAGACAGACTTAAAACTTGGGATAAACAACTAGCTAACCATGGCACTAAAAATATTTCCTATATCTGGGTGTGGTATAGTGTCAACCTTAGGAGTCTAAGACAAGAGGATCTCAGGTTCATGGCCAATATCAGAACTTAGCTAATTCCTTCACAACTTATTGAAACCCTGTTTCAAAATAAAATATAAAATAGGACTGGGGTATAGCTCAGAGGCAGAATGCCCCCTAGGTTCATTTCCCAGTAACACACACACACACACACACACACACACACACACACACACACACATGTTTTCTATATATGATATCAAGAAAATAGATTGACTTTGGAGTCCTTGTCCTGATATTTGACTTGCTCTATAGTCTTATCATATTTTTATAAAATCACTAAAGAGAATTTATCTGGCCTTTTGTAGAAATTACATTTGGGGATTTAAGGATTTAGTAAATAGCTTCTATAATACCTTCAATAGCATCTCATAGAGACTTTCTTCAAATCTTTCTCAAATGTGGGTCCTTCTCAAAACTCACTGTACTTAGATATGACCTTGAATAACAGAAGTCAGGATACTGAAAAGCTTATGAAATAATATAATCAAGCTTGGTGCCATGGCTCATGCCTGTAATCACAACTCTTGAGAGGCTGACACAGGAGGATTATAAGTTTGAGACCAGCCTCATCAACTTATTGAGACTCAGCTTCAAAATAAAAAATAAAAAACAGGCTGGGGGTATAGTTCTATGATTGTATGTCCCTGGGTTCAATCTCCAGCACCACCACAACAAAAAAGAAACAAACAAAAAAAACTCAAAATAAGAACAAGAAAAATGAAATAATGTAACCAATGCTTTATTTTTTTTTAAAAAAAGAAGAAATTGGAAAATTATAAGGAAGATCTCACTATGATTTTATTCTATTAATACTGATCTTAATTATTTAAATATATTTTAAGTATAATGTACTATTGGCATATTATTAAGAATCAGTGCCTTATATTCACTAATGAGAATTAAGATATATAATTTTCTATTGTATTTTTTAGTTCAATAACATTTTTGTAAGAAAAAATGGCGTATTACTGACAAGGAACTCCAAAGCTAGGCTTTATTATTTTTGTAATTTATCTTCTTGGTTTTCCCTTTACCTTGTCAAATCAGATTGTCATTAGAGTGCTAAAAAATCATTGCAAATTTTCCCAAGATAAATTAAGGTTACCATTTACGACTTTTGTGTCATAAACCAGTATTTTATAAATATACACTATATTTGCTTAGAATTGGACACTCAAAAAGTTACAAGTCCAAGTACAGATATACTCTTGGTATATATGAGATTTCTAAGACTTCATTAAAAAAAGAATGTAAGATATTTCAATAATTTGTATGCTATTTACATGAAGAGATGACAATGTTTGGGATATATTGGGTTATGTCAACTATACTATTAAAATTAATTTTAAATACTTTTACTTATTTAAATGCACATTCTAGAAAATTGAAAATTACACATAGATTATAGTTACACATAGTTAGATTTTTATTGGATGCTGATGTTCTAAATTCTTTATGTCCTCCCTCATTCTGTCTTCTGATTTCACACCATAGTATAGAATGTGAAATGGCTAGATGTGTATCAAAAGAAATGAGAGAGAGAGAGAGCAATTGCCAGTGACTTCAGAAAAGAAATCTATAAGTAATGAAATCCCTGTTTGGAGGCAAAGACATGGTTTTCAGACATAGCTCTAATTAGAATCATTGCTATTTTTTAAAATAAAAGCACACATTCTTAGGCCTCTCACCTTGAGACTCTTATTCTTGGTCAAAGAGAAAGTTCAAAAGTTTATTTTTTGAACAAGAGCTCCAGGTGAATTTTCTGACAAGAAAAGTTTAGAAACCATTCATGGAGGGACATATAAACTCAACTTTTGGTGAGTTGATTAGAATATGAAGTTTCATTACTATGTAGTAGTATTTTTCCTTACATGGATAACAAAATCTACAAAAATTAGGCATTTATAGTTTTGAAGAAATTTTAGAATGTCATTGTGCTCTATTCCTTTATAAAAATAGCACTGGCCTCACATACATGATAATTATGACCTCAGTTAACTATAAAACTGTCTCCAGTCCATAGGGTTGCTACTCTTCTTAAATAATATATGATAGTAATTTTTTATTTAATGAAGAAAGTGCATTTAAAGAATAGCATGGGCTGTACAAAGCACTTGGCGAGTAGAAATTCATTTGAGGAGCATTAAGGTACGTGTGATCTTGGTAGTATTTTGGTGTGGCAGAGAACAGCGATTCTGTTAAGATGGTGTTGGGCTGTTACTTTACCCTTGTCTTGTGTAATTTTCTTTCTAGGTCCTAAATGTGAAATTTGTTCAGATTAGTATTGGGAAGGGAAGGAGAGGGAGGGAAAGTGGGGGAGTGGAAGAGAAGGGAAAGGAAGGGGAGGGAAAGGGAGCAAGGCTGGAAAGCGAGAAGGTCGTTCTTGAGCCCTAGACACTTAAGCTTGCTTTGCACTTAGGGTAACATAGCATCAATTGTCTGGGGCAAATGATCAAAGCTATATGCACGGCTGCTTATTCAGAGATGTCGTATTTTTATGGTACCTAAAACACTCTGAAAGTGACCTCTCCCAACTTCCCATCTTGTGGTCTATTGGAGGTAAGTAGAAGAGACAGAAAGCAAACATCCAAGCCAAGTGGTTATTATCAAGGAAAAAATAGTTTGTTTCCTATGAGATCCCCTGCTCAGAGCTCCAGAAGGCTGTCCATTCTTTCTCCAAGTGTGCATCATGGCCATTTCACTGCTCATTAGCATCTCTACTTGACCAGAGAAGAAAAAATGAAATCCAGTCTTGTCCGTGTTCCAGTGCCCATGGCAGCCCCGGGGGGGAGGTTGGGACAAGGTATTGGTCAGAAAAAGGATGATCAAAGGCTGCTCAGCTTGGCATTTTTATAAATGACAAAATTGGCCCTTCGAGGAGCCACAGGTCAAGATCATACAGTGAGAGCCAGCTCTCTGAATCATGCATAAAGTAGTCTTTTGTTCTTTCTTGAAGCCACAAGGAGCCCGTTTGAATCCTTGAAGTGGATTTTAGACACCATTTAGTCAATACCAATGATCGTGGATCATTGAGAACAAAGCATACATGTCCAGAGTCCCATTTATAGCTGAGTCCACACAGTGAAAACTGCTGTGACCTGTGTCCATACCTAAGCACCCACATTTGCAACCCATTTCCTTACAAGCACCCCTGTTTACAGTAGATTTACGGGCACCAGTAGTATGTACAGTGCATGTGTGTTTTCTCTCTCCCACTTCCCTTACACACACACCACCTAATGCAAATTAACCTAATTTAGGTAGATCACCCCGTGTTTCAGTGCCACTCGACAGACAACCCGCTCTTAAATTAACCACATTTGGTACTGCTTTCCTACATCAGTCACATAAATGGGAGGAGATGGTCCAAGCAGCAAAAGGTTGATGATCAGAGCTGCTTCTCTTAATGGCTTGAAAATAGAAACCACTTAGAGATGGGGGCCACCCCTCGCCATTATCTCTTCTGTCTTTCTGCACTTCACCTGCAGAGTTCAATAGAAATCCAACTTTGTTCTAAGATATATAGATGCCACCTTAGGCATAAGAAATAATGATATTAAATTTTCATTCTTCAACTTAATTTTCTAAGCCATATCCTCTCTCCTTCCCTCTCCCTTCTCTCTCTCTTCCTTCCTTCCTTCCTTCCTTCCTTTTTCTTTCTTTCTCTCTTTCTTTTTTATTTGTATATATACGTTTATTGGTACATTGTAGTTTCACATCATGATGAAGTTCAGAGTGATAGATACATACAAGCATACAGCACTTGGTGAGCTTTCCCTGCCTCCCTCCCCACTCCCTCCCCTTTCCCATACATGGTATTGAAATTGGCCTTGACAGTTTCACATATGCACATAACACCAGTGGAAGTGTTTCCTTCATTAGTTCTCTTTCCCTTCTCCCCTGCCCACCAATACCTTCCCCTAGACCCCCTCCATCGCTCCACTGAAGTTTTCTCCTCCATTGTCTAAAGTCTAGAAGTAAATAAGGTGAGATAGTGAAAGCAATACCAACAGAAGAGCCTTGAACTTGAACGATGCCAGAGCCACCTTCATCAGTTGTGATCTGGGAAAAATTACCAACCTGACATTCAGTTTTTTATGTCTAAAATCAAGTTGATTGTGGAAATTAAAATTAATAACTGAGCCAGGAGCAGTGATAGAGACCTATATTTGGGAGGCTGAGACAGGAGCATTGCAGGTTTGAGGCCACTGTGTGGTAATTTAGCAACACCCTGTTTCCAACTAAAAAAAATAAAATAAGGCTGGGGGTGTAGCTCAGAGGTAGAACACCCCTGGATTCAATTTCGAGTACCCTAATTAAAAGAAATTCACAGCTATTTAAATTAAATAATTAAGAATATGAGGACAAGAGAGATTAAGATGAATTATTCAGGGGCGAACAGCTCTTTTGTGGAAGGGGAAACCCTCGTCTTCTGATTACATAAATTAATTTTTCACACATATTGGGAGAAGGAGACACCCACTGGGCAAGGTTTGAAAAATGGAAAAGAAGTGTCACTCCCTGTACCTTGAATCATGTCTTCCCTGTAGGAAGTCTGCATTCCCGGAAATGTGGAGCCACTTCCTTATGATATTTACTTAATTTTCCACCTGATTGGTTTCTTGAAAACTGTACTCTCCTCTGGTAACTGCCATTACCACATGTGTATTATTTTAATTACAGCCTCAAATAGGGACTTCTTTAGCCTTTTCAATTCTAGATGGAAGTTACATTTCATAATATCAGAAAACAAATTACAGATTCAGGAGGGCAATAACTGTGAACCAAAGGAATGTAGTAAAAATAAATGCTATTCTGTTTGCTAAAACAACCACATCAAACATGTTTTAATTTAGCCATAATTGTACCCAAAGCATTTTGTTGCAGGTAAAAAACCAAAACCAAAACCAAAACAAACAAAAAGAAACTATAGGTTTTATTTTGCCCTGTGATAGTGCTGTCTTCTTAACTGAAATGAATCATTTCACTTTGGTTTTGGATGAGTTGAGATTATATATATTATATATAATATATACTTAGTATATATATTGTATATACTAAGGATTGAATTCAGAGACTCAGAGGCATTCTACCTCCAAGTTACACCCCCAGCCCTTTTTACTTTTTGTTTTGAAACAGGCTCTCAATAGGTTGCTGAGAGTATCACTAAGTTGCTGAGTTTGGTTTCAGACCTGTGATCCCCCCATCTCAGGCTCCCATTTACTCTGATTACAGGCGTGCACCACCACGCTTGGCTGAGTTGAGATACTTTGAGCAAAGATGTGTTCACTGTCTAAACACAGAATGGAACTCTACAGAATTTGGCAATATTCCTGTCACAGTTAATATGAAATTTCTGCTTCTCAAATAATGGTGCCACAGATGAGAACATTTCCAAAATAAGCAGTGATGAATTATTCCATTGAACCCCGTAGAAGGGTTTTCTTCATCCACCAATTTGTTTTCTCTGATGACCCCATGCCAACAGTATCTCATATGGAGATACTGGGTAAATACTTGGATTTGTCCAGTCTCAGGAAGCTTAAAAAATGGTGATACCAGAGATGTGCTCTATTGAGAAGTCACATTGCAATTGAATGATGATGGGGATGATACATGTGACATTTGTCTCCTAAAACAAACATGGATAATCCCTCAGATTATTTCCACATCCACTCTATGCTGCTTTATGGAAAATCTATTTTCTTCCGTGTAAAATTAAACAGAAAATTGAAACATTTTGGAAAGATATTTTCTTAAGGATTATTTAGGCTTCCTGCTGAACTCTGGAATCCTAATTGGTTTGCAGTTATTAAAATCTTGTTTTAAATAGCAACAACTCTATCTTAAGTGGAAAGAGAAACTTTGTGTCTAGATCATTTTCTACAAAACTTTAAAAAATGAAAATCTGGGAAGAAAATAAGTTAAATGTTAAGGAAGACAGTTTATAGTGAACACTCTTGGTGCTCTTCCCAGATCCGTCTGATCAAATTTGTCATTTGGGATGGACCAATTCTTCCTCCTTCCTTTGGATTCAAAGGTACCACCCATGCTGGCCACACTCCAAGGAGAACCGTCTTTATACTCGGAGAACAGTTTTTCTCATATAGAGCATAAGAGGTGCCTAGAGAACTTAAGTACCCCTAGGGAGAGCAGGGGGCACCTTAGCAAAGATTTGTATCCATCTTACTCCTATATGTTGTCCCTGATAGAATTAAAGCCCCAAATCTCCCTGCAAGATTAGCCGGAGACTGAAATTTTACCTACATCCTCATCCTTATCTCCCTTCTCCTCCTTTACCATTCTGGTTTCCCCCTCCCTCTTCATTTGTACTGGGAACACTTTCCCAAAACCTAAATGCTCACGGATTTTTAGACACACATCCTTGAGCACTTACATTTGTTCAAGCCTGGTAGTTTTCAGAGAATTTCACAAATATTATGTAATTAACCTGCCCAGGTGGGTAGGTGTGCAGGAGGATATTTTTATTGTCATAATAGAAGGGAGCAAACGCAGTCTTGTAGATTGAGCAACTTGCCAGTTTACACAGATAATGACATGGAATCCCAGTAAGGTTTCTATATAGTATGTTCCCACCTCCAGAGTAGGATGATCGTCATCTAATGGAAGAGGCCCAAGTGCACCACACTACCTATTCCTCCTGATCACATAATATACGTTGCACCTGCTGAAGCTTATAAATCAAATTGATTCATTCTGAGAACAAATTGTTTTTCTGCAAGATGAGGTACCAGTCCAAGTGTTATATATTATTTATTTGGAGATAGATAGCCATTACATAAACATTGGTTTAATCTGTGCTTTTGAAGGAGTTCATAGCCTTCTGCTTCAGGGATCTTAAGTTAAAAAAAAAAAAAAAGTTGTTTTAACAAAAATATGCAAAATCCTCTCCAAAAAAGTAATGTTCAATACATTTCATCATTGGATTTATTAAATAAATTATGCCATCTCTATGATTAAAGCTCAAAACCTTTCTTGTTTTCTACTTTTTTGAGAGTATTTAAATATATAGTAAGTCCTTCAGAAGAATATACTCCTGGATAATATTAGCATTAAAATTTATATTAGATAATGTATACTATTTGCATAAGCCATAAACTAGACTTCATGCAAAATTTCTTTATCTTTAAGGAAATGTGTAGTTTAGACATTTCCATAGTCTGTCATTGCCTACCTGTGATGTAGTGAAGAAATTTGCCCAGTCACTTAACAATGTTGGGAACTATATTCTTTTCTTTTTTTAAATGTAATGATATCATTCCTTTATTAATTGTTTATAAATTCTTTTTAATGTTTAGGAGACAGCAATTCATTATCCATGATCTTCTAAATCACCCAAATTTCAATACCTGTAAAGTAACAATTTATGACAACTCTCAGTTCCAAGAAAACTGTCGTTTGCTATCTTCTAGGAGTTTTATAGTTTTGTGTTTTATATTTAGAGATAAGATCCATTTTCAGTTGATTTTTGTGAGGAGTTCAATGTTTGTGTCTAGATTCATTTTTTTCTCCCTTGTTGATGATGTCTAGTTGCTGCAGTACCATTTTTTAAGACTTTTTTTTTTCTTCTATACTATAGCGCTTTTGCTCCTTTTCAAAGATCAGTTGATCATATTGTATGGACCTATTTCTGGACTCTCTATTCTGTAATCTGTCCATTATTTCATGAATGCTACACTAAAGCCTTATAATAGGTTTTCTACATAGATAATTTTGCCATCTGCAAAAGCAGTTTTATCTCTTCCCAATCTGCTACATCTTTTTATTTCTCTTTCGTATCTCATTGCATTGGCTAAGGTTTTCAGTGCAATATGGAAGAGGAATGGTAAAAGACAGCCCTTGCCTTATTCCTGATCTTAGTGTGAAAGTTTCTGGTTCCTCAATAGGAAGTATGATGTTATCTATAGAGTTTTTTTTTGTTGTTGTTTTTAAAATAGTCTTTATAATGTGGTTACTTTTTCTTCTTTTTTAGCCTATTTCTGTGATGGGTTATATTGACTGATTTTCCAAGTATTGAACCCACCTTTTTTATACATGAGATAAATCCACTTGGTAGTTTGTATATTATTATTGAAAATATTAATGTTGCAGAATTTTACATATATGTTGATGGGAGATATTGGTTTGTAATACCTTGTATATGTAATGTCTTTATCTGGTTTTGTTAGTAGAGTATTGCTGGCTTCATAGAATGGAATTATATATACACACATATATATACATATATATATATGTTATTTAAGCTATTCAATTTTGGGTAATTTGTCACTCAATAATAGAAAGTTAGGAATAATGGATAGATATTCAAGGAAGGAGTTTCTTTAATACATTTTGACTCTGGAATACCTAAAAAAAAAAAAGGAAAAAAGAAAAAGAAAAAAGACAACTAGGGAAATTTCCCAGAAATTGATTTAAAACAATCACATAAAAGCAGTTTGTCACAACGACTACATTCAGATGCCAAGAACAAGAAAAACCTTAGAGTTATCTGTGCTTTGCTACAGTGGCATAACTGCATATCCATTTCTATGTGCGTGGGTAAGTATACACTACTAGTTTTCAAATGTATTCCTTAAATACGTGCCATTAGAGCTAACTACAGCTTTTGCATTCTAGGTCTTGAATTAATGTTCTTGTTTTGTTAAAAAAAGAATATTTTCTCTTTGCCATTGAGAAAGAAGAATGTGTTTTCTCTTGCCTGCTGTTTGATAATTGACCCCTTTCCATATTTGAATACCTTTAATTTGAAGGGGCAGTTGTAGAAAAAAATGTGTTTTATTCTTTCTTTTTAAAATTTATTTGCCAAGTAGCTAGGGTCAGAATCTCTTTCCACAAATTCACCAAATATTAGGCACCTGCGAATGTCTCATGCTCTGCTTTATTTTTCCCCTTTTGGATGGAAATAACAGAGTTGCTTGGGCTCTCTTTCCTGTTTCAGAAGCCAAGGGGAAGGAATTTTTTAATTTCATTTTACCTTACCCTCCCTCTCTGCTTCAGATGATATAAAAATACATTGTCTTCTTCACTAACCATTATTTTCAGACCCAGCTTTCTTGGTACACGCAGCTACCATTCCACCAAAGTGGAACAGACGCTAATGACCATGTGCTCCGCCAAGCAGCCAAGAGTCTGGCAGTGGCCACTAATAAAACCATCTGTTACTGAGGTGAATCTGTAGCCGGCCACTGCTCTAATTTGGGGAGGCAGAGACTTTTCAGGCTCCTTGGTTATTAGAGATCCAAGGGGGCCCCTGGGGCCTACAGCAACTGTGTACATAATTATGTGGGAAGTACTTAGATGGCTTTTCCATTCACACTGGGTGATCTTAGAGCAGGCAAACACTGACGTTAGATAACTAAACTTGAAGGGTGATCTGAGGCCAGCCAAGGCTGGAACACTCAAACTTAAGCTTTAAACTCTTTTCCTTTGTTCAAACTTTTTTCATTTTGCTTTAATTAAGGATCATACCTGAATAGTCAATAGAATATCCAACACCGTGCAAGTAGGGCTAACTCATTGAGCCTTAGTTAAAAAGGAGGTAGACCAAGGAACGAATATGTCCTGAGCACCTATAATTTATCGATATTTAACAATCATTAGTTCAGTTGTGGAATATGTGACAATATTTGCAGTCTTCGGATGAAGCTGAGAGAGATCAAATATATACTTCACAAGTTCACACATAGAACTGGGGTTTAAATCCAGACCTTTTAAACCTAAACTCTTTTCCCTTTCTATTGTATCTCATGGCGAAAGCAGCAGTTTCAAAGGTAACCATTTTTAATGCAATCACTTCTTGAGTTACTCTTCCTTTCCCCCCTACCCACCATGCTTATGGTTTCTGATGGGAGTCAGTGCCCCAAAAGCCAGCTAGTCCCTTCCATCAAGTAAAACAAAGAACAAAGATATCATCTATGAACCAAGAAATTTCAGTTAGCAGAAGGAAGATACTCTAGATTCCTCAGCTGAATGTGGTGGCACATACCTGTAATCCCAGTATTTGGGAGGTTAGTGACAAGAGGATCACAGGTTCAAGACTAGCCTCAGAAACTTAGCAAGACTCTCAGCAACCTAGCAAAATTCTGTTTCAAAACAAACAAACAAACAAAAAATCTGGGCGTATACCTCAAAGTAGAATGCTTCTGGGTCCAATCCCCAGTGTGTGTGTCTCTCTCTCTCTCTCTCTCTCTCTCTCTCTCTCTCACACACACACACACACACACACACACACACACACATACACACACACACTCTTCAGAGCCCAGAAATCCTCTAATCACCTTACAGAACAGATGTTCCCAATGGTGGGAAGCCCACACATTTCCCCGCTCAGTTTATTTTCCCTTTTGTTTAAAATTCCTTATTTTTTTTCCCTTTCTTTTCCTCGCCACTCTCTGCTGTTGTACTCTTCCCCTGTGGAAAGTTGCAGAGTGGCAGAGCGTGGGAAGGGAAAGGTAGGATGCTCCCCCCTCTGCCACTCCCGGCAACCTCGCCTGCCCCCATCTGCTCCTTCCTTGGTGCTTCTTGACTCACTCTCCGGGAGCGGCTCTTCAGAACCTCGGCTGGGCTTCCTTCCTCTCTCCATTTATGCTCCCCTGTCATATGCTTCATCCCATTGTTTTCTAGGACTCTGTGGAAGTGTTGAGTGGGAAGGAGACTAGACAATAATGCCCAATTTTCATACCTGATCTGACTCCATCTCAATATACTGTAGGAAAACAGACACACAACTCAACTCCCAGTTTGACAGTTTTGCTGATGAAACGGAGGTCTGGAGGTGGGTGACATGGCCTGACCGTGGTTCCATGACCTCGTAACAATCGACAGCAATTCTTTGTGGATTTCAGGGAACTGGTGGAGCTATGTCTAAGCCTCCCCTGGAGCATGACGTGCTGTTTAATGATGTGCTTGTGTTTCACTGGGCAGACAGCGTCCTGAGCACAGAACCAAGAATGTTTCTATGCTCTAGCGTCTGTTTTGCTCCCGTTGTTTTTCAATTTGACCTGTAAAATCATCAGCCTGCCCTGTGATCTCCATGAGCCTCAGTTTATCTGGAGATGAGCCTTGTGAAGGGGTTGGTACTTTGCAGAGAGGAACTTCTGTGAAACTGCCTTAAGCTTAAACTTTCACATGTGAGCTGATCACCTGAGCATTCTGTTAAATGCGGATTCCTATTTCTAGGCCTGAGTCAGGGCCTGAGAATCTGAATTTCTAGCAAGTTTTAGGGTAATGCTGACACTGCTGGTCTAAGAATCACATTTGTTGTTCTATTTTTTAATATATACTTTTATTGGTGCATTGTAGTCTCACATCATAATGCAAATCATAATGATAGTGACATCCATGCACACAGCCCTTGGCGGGCTTTCCCCTGGCTCCCTCCCCATTCTGCTCCTACTTCACTATACAGGATATTGAGATTGACATCGGTATTCTCACATATAGACATAATGGTGATGGAAGTGAGCCTTCGCTGACCCTCCCTCTCCCCCCCTCTTTCCCTAAACCACCTCCCTGGCTCCACTGAAGTTTCTCCTCTCTTATCTGAAGTCCCTCTTGTATCCCGATCACTCCCTAGCTTCTGCATATGAGAGAAAACATATGCCCCTTCATTTTCTGTGACTGGCTAATCTCACTTAACATAATGTTCTCCAGACCCATCCATTTTCCTGCAAATAACATCATTTTGTTCTTCTTTATTGCTGTGTAAAATTCCATTGTGTGTATATCCCACAATTTTGTAATCCACCCATCTGTTGATGGATACCTAGGTTGGTCCCAGTATCACATTTTGAAAACCAAAAAAAAAAAATACAAAATGATAGTTCTTGTTTCTTTCCATCTGTGAAATGGGGTGTCAAAATCATGTCAAAATCACTCACTACTATAATGGGCAGACTTGTGAGATTTAGGAAATATTATCTTAAACCCTACCTCATTTATTTCATAGCCTGTGAAGTATTCAGGACATGTATTATGCTCAGTGCTTAATAAATGAGGAACCCAAGAGCATTTCTGTGGTGTCGCTGACAAATGGCAGAGACGGTGTGTGTGCCTGTCCCCTGGCTCCTCATCTGATGGTCTTCCTACAGTGCCATGCTGGGTTCACTTCCCTGCAGCACTGTTGACTTCTATTGCAGCACAGATGATCTCACTTAGAGACTTTGGTTGGCCATGTGTTCTGAAAGCTTAGACTAATGTTAGCCAGCTCCCACATACCCCAAAAGTTGAGTGCAAAATATTGTCTGTATGACAGTATGTTTTCCTAAGGAGGAGCCAAAGCTTTTAATCAATTTTTCAAAAAGTTCAGTGATCAGCCTCAAATTTCCAGTACTTCTCAGAGATTAGTTAATACATATGAACTGATCCAAGGAGAACTGAGGACATTTTTATAGACAAAAATAAGCTGAACATGATGGCACATGCTTATAATCCCAGTACTTGGGGTGCTGAGACGGAAGTATTGCAAGTTCAAAGCCAGCCTCAGCAACTTAGCGAGGCTCTCCCCAATTTCGTGATAGAATTCCTCTGGGTTCAATCCCCAATAACACACAAATAATAATAATAATAATAATAATAATAATTATTATTATTATTATTATTATTATTATAGTAATGATTTAGCATAAAATAGGTGAATGTTCTAGATGAAAGCTTTTCTTATAGTGTTAAGAATCTGGCTGGGTCTAGTGACCCACACTTGAGGATCTCGGGTTTGAGGCCAGTCTCAGCAACTGAGTGTGACCTTTTTCAAAATAAAAAAATATAATAGGGCTAGGAGTAGCTCAGAAGTAGAATTCCCCTGGATTCAATCCCCATTACTAAAATAATAGTAATAATAATAATCTCAAGAATCTGGATATTAGACCGTAGAGGTCCACCTTTGAGGAGTGAGCAGGTTGGGAAATAATTTGAAGGGGACCTGAGGGCTGCCTTTGGCCATGTGGGCCAGGTTCCTGCATTCCCCCCCTGGACTTCTACTGCAGGTCCCCGCCTCTCCCAGGGGATAAGAAGTTCCTTAGCACCTCAAAGATCTTGTAGACCAGGAATCCACAGACTCTTTCCATAAAGGCCCACCTTCTTGTAAATGTATCAAGCTTCGTGTGCTCTTTGGTCTCCAGCCCCATTATTTAGGTGTGCCAAGGTAGCCTGAAAGTCACCATCACTGTAAGCAGACGAAGAGATATGGCTATCTTCCCATCAAAGATTATTTTCAAAAACAGGTCAACAACTGAGTATTATGGTGCATGCCTGTAATCACAGTACCTGGGAGGCTTAGACAGGAGGATCACAGGTTCAAGGCCAACCTTAGCAACTTAGCAAGACCTTGTTTCAAAAGTAAAAAAAAAAAAAAAGAAAGAAAGACTGGTGGTATAGCTCATTCTACCCAGGAGTAGAATGCAATGCCTTGGGTTCAATTCAGGCTATTTGGAGAGGGGGATTCCTTAAACCAGGGAATCCTAGAGGCAGAGTGGTTGCTATAACTTTAGAAATTTCCATCTTCTTAGTTTAATAGAGGTACAAAGTGCTCTACAGAGGAGAAGCAGTATGTCCTTGTCGTTGAATATTAAAGTCAAGAAGTACATTGGAGTGTTCCTGTACCATTACTTTATCTTGTGTGTGTGTGTGTTACTGATGATTGAACCCAGGGGCATTATACTACCTCTGAGTTACACCCCAGCCCTTTTGGGGGGGGGGAACATATCTTCTTAAGTTGCTGAGGCTGGCCTCAAACCTGTAATTCTCCTGTCTCAGCTTCTCAAGTACTGGGATGACAGGTGTGTGCCACCAGGCCCACCAGCTCCTTCTTTTTTTTTTTTTTTTTTTTTTTTTCGGTACTGGGGGTTGAACTCCGGGGCATTCTACCTCCGAGCTATACCCCCAGCCCTATTTTTTATTCCTTATTTTGAAACCGGGTCTCACTAAGTTGCAGAGTGCCTCACTTAGGTAGCTGAGGCTGGCCGCGAACCCGGATCCTCCGGACTCAGCCTCCCGAATGCTGGGATTACAAGCGTGCGCCACCACGCCCGGCTAGCTCCTTCATTTTTTAGGTATGAAAATCAAGGTCCAGAAAATCTAATTGCTCATAAAGAATACAACTTACTGATAAAAGACCACCAAAATTTGAGGCCTCTGTTTTTCAATTGTCAAATACATTTTGCAGAAAAGAGACTATGAAAATTACTAAATCCAGAACAACAAAAAAAAATGTAGGCTGTGAGTTGAGAATACTGAAGCTTTTCAAAGTTTTATTTTTTTATTCAGATGAATAATGTTAGAAACCATTAAATAATGAAAACCATTAGAGCTGCTAATGTTTTGTTAAATATCCCCTGGGGACCACAGTCTCTAAGCACTGGCAGAGTTTAGGTTTTTGTTTCCAAAGCAGGATGGGAAGTTGAAGGAGTCAGATTTCTTCTATGGGAAAGGGATTTGCCCTAAAAACTTCGAACTGAAAACTCTAAGTTTAAGGGGCCTGTTACCCACATTACCCACAGCAACGACATTTCTGTGGTCCCGCCTACTACCGTCCCTGCTGGTCGTAGGGAAATGTGTCTCATTATTCTCCTGTCAATCTCATACAACTGTACGTCTTCCATCTATTTCTGAGTTTGAACCACTGGAGGAATGCCTATTTTTTCATTAAAAAGGGATGCACATGAGATCAATATTACTTGCTGAGTTGGAAACAAAGCAATTGCTCTACCTCATCCTGTTGCAGAGAACACATAAAAGGAATGGGAAAAAAAGCTTCTATCGTGTGCCTCTTACATACCAAAGAAAAGGACAGAAACAAAAAACACAATAAAGTTTGTAGATTCTGCACTGACCTTTATGAAGGCACTTACTTCCCATGAAAAGTACTGGGACTTTTAGAACCAAAACCTCTTGGTGTTCTGAAGTGGTGTGGTGCCTGTGTGACTTAAGTACTACCAGTTCCGTGTCTTATCTTAGTGTTGGTCGATGTTGTTTTGCTTTGTATCCTTAGCCCTCGCTTTAACAATATCTGATAATTTGGGAAGCAAACTGAAACAATAAAGAATCCAAGTCATCATATCTTACATTCTGTAACAATTTACAATCTTTACAAAGGAAAAAAAAATAACTTCCATAATGGGAGAAAATCCTAAAAAAAAAAAAAAAAAAAAAAAAAAAAAATCTGAACATATGCCTCTTTCAGGTATTGGAGGGAGAAAAGTCAAGCATAAAGAGACACAGTCTGCCATGGTTTAAATAGCAACCCATGCCTCTACGGCAACAGTTTTCCTTGAGAAAAATCTCCCATCTGCTTGGTTCGAAGTCCATCTGCAAATGTAACACCCAGCTGCTCACCACTCCTTCCAGAAAACTGCCTCCTGACTGTACATCTTCCATGCCCCAGAGAACTGATAAAGCAATGACATTTTCTGCTCTTTAAAATATATATATATACATATATATATATGTATGTATATATATTTGTTTAAAAGGGAATACAAGCGTAACTGTAGAAGATGTGTCTGCTTGAAAGACACTGCAAAGAAGAAACAAATCCTCCACATCTTATCAAAATACTGTGGGTTAGCTTTACATAAGTTAGGTCAGAATCCTTTGACCCTTTCTTTAACTTGAGCAGTCTGTCTATTTTCTGAAGCCATCTATTTTAATAGCAGCATCATCAGAATTGGCATATGAGAGATTTTTATCAGCCACTTTTTTTTAAATGGCCAAAACACCATCTATGCATACATTTTAAACACTGTTAGAGTTTTGTATAAAATTTCAGTCTCTCCTCTGAAACTTCTTCCTCAGAGGCCCACGACATTAGCGGTTGGATACATACATGTCCTCCCCAAACCAGTCTGTCCATTCACAAGAAGATACTGGGGTGTATGTGTGTGTGTGTGTGGGGGGGGTGGATGCGTTAATGTATGTTTGTTTACATATACAAAGGAATGGCAGAATGTATGCTGTTCTCTACATTTCTTTTTTTTTCTTTTTTTTATTATTGGTGCATTGTAATCATACATTTTTGTTAGGTACAAGCTAGTAAAGGCATACATGTACACATCCCTCATTTAACTCCTTACTGGAGATCTTTTCATAGAGATTGTTCTTAGCCTAGTGACAGCATTAACCCATTTCATTTAAAGTTCTGACTATTTTTAGCCAGGCACAATGACACACACCTCTCAGTACTTGGGAGGCTGAGATAGGAGGATTGCAAGTTTGAGGTCAGCCTCCAGAAATTAGACCCTGTTTAAAAAAAAAAAAAAAATGAGTCAGATAAATTTGATCTGGGGATATCGCTCAGAGGTAGAATGCCCCTGGGTTCAATCTCTAGTACCAAAAATAAATAAATAAATAAATAAATAAATAAATAAATAAATAAATAAATAAATAAATAAATAAATAAATAAATGTCTGACTTTTTTGTGTGTGTATGTGTATGGTACCGGGGACTGAGCCCAGATGTGTGCTACCTTCAATCTACACCCTCAACCCTTTTTTTTAACTTTTCATTTTGAAACAGGATCTCACCAGGTTGCTGAGAGTCTCAGTAAGTTACTTAGTCTGGCCTCAGACATGTGATCCTCCTGTCTCAGCCTCAAGTGTGCTAGGATTACAGGCATTCACCACAATGCCCAGGAGGTTGAATCACTTTTAACCAAATCTCTTGAAGTGTTTTTAGTCTCTGTACCTGATACTCTTCTCATATCTGACAATAGTAAGTTAAGACAAGCCAAAAAATCACATACATGAAGATCAGAGAATATTCATCATGTTCAAAAATATGTCTTAGCATATGTAATAAATGCAATAATGAGATTACTTTACTGAATACGTTAAACAGTTTGCACCTTTGTTTAGTATTTAATTACCTTCCTTAATTTTTTTAAATAAACATGCTAATCAGTAATTTTCTAAAGACAAACAAATAAGGCTGATCTCTGACCTTGCAAATCAGTGATGTCTACCTGTGTTCCTTAGGGAGATTTATTAGCAGTAATGCAGTTAAAAGGTGTCCATTAAGGCTTTGGGTTTTTATTAACTTATATACTTAACAAGCAAACACAGTGCATAGTTTGAAAGTCCAATAGTGCTTTAAGAGTTAGAGTAACATCAGACAAAACCCACCCTCTGTCCAAATTTTCTCTACGCTGCTGCCCAGCTCACCAGAGGCTGCCTCTTGCTATTCTTTTCTGAATTTTTTCCTGGCTTTATCATTTTTTTCTAATAACAGGCATATATTGTTCCTAGCTGGTTTATAGTTTTAGACTGTATATCTTAAATTCCTAAATTGGAATGCCACACACACCTTTCCCCTACTCCAAAGATAATTACATTATGGGTTGAATTAAATCAATATTTTAGACTTTTATTATGTCTTTCAACCTACTGGCCATGGTAAGGCCAAATAATATCTATAATTACTTTTCCTTTGTGGTGTAATTTTTTTATTTTCTAGAAGTTAAACATTGTCATCATCGTCTCCTTCTTCTTCTTTTCCTTTCTCTTCTTCTTTAAATTTGATGAAGGTCTCGGGAATATTTTCTATAGCATATGGTCTGGTCTATCAGACAATTTATCCAATCCATTTCTTTTTTACTCATCCTTCCTGGTGTCCTCTGACCTCCTGCCCTAAATTGGGCCAGGGTTCATCCGGGCCTCTCCGGTGGGTTTTATTACAGCATCCCATTGGCCGTCCTCTTGGGAATTTCCACTCTTCTAGCAGGTGTTGGATCCCAAGATTTTTGGGTCCTGTCTTCCCTGTTGTCTTCAGCATAATTATTGTCCCTTTTGATTGATGTGTATATTGTGGTACAGAGAAAGAGGTAGGGAAGTTTATTCTTTGAAAAGTGCAGTATCTCAAAGTGTTTGGCTTCTAGCTTCATGCTTATCTGGTGTGCTTTAGTGAGAGTCCTATTCATTCTGTTGTTATTTATTTTACTCAGGTCCAATCTAACTGGACACATGTCCCATGTCCTTCTGGGAAGGTTTTTTTTTTTTTTTTGTCTTATAATTTATTTGTTTCTGGATCTCCCGTCAGGCAGATATTAAATTGTGTACATCCGTTTTCTAATTTCGGTATCATCATTTCTCTCTCAGTTTCCATCTTACTGGGTCTTTATTTTGTTGCAAAGTATCCCGCCAGAGATGACCCAGACCAGTTTGTTGCCAATAGAAAGTCTTTATTACTGGCAGCCAAGAAATCCAAGTGCAGCCTCAGCCTCCAGTGGCCGCTTTGGGCCACTTTTATACAGACAAACTATAAGCTCGGGGTGAAAAGTTCATTTTCCCATACTATGAGTAAAAAGTTTACATTTTTATGGTGTGAGTTTTAGCATAGGTGACTAAACATACCTTCTGCAGGTGTACAAACAAAGTGAGAACAATAAGAGTTAAAAGTTAACAACAAACCAAGCAGGCAGGGCAATTATCAAAAGTCAGTAGTCGGCTTGGAGTGTTAAACCATATCATTTAGACAGGCTGTTTTGAACTGTGAAAAGATTTAACTTTAAGAAACCTTATATCAGCCTCCGAAGGCCTTGTTTGTGTCCAACCATTTCTATTCTTTAGAAAATACCTTCGACTTTTATCTTCTAGTACTTCTTTTGAACATTTGATTTTTCTTACCATAATTTTAATTTCCTAGGTCTCTGCTCATTTTCATTCCATTGTTTGGTTGTTTTTATACCAGGAATTGAACCCAGGGGCCTCCTAAGTCCACATCTCCAGTACTATTTTATTTTTTATTCTGAAACAGTCTCAATAAGTTGCTGAGAGGATCACTAACTTACTGAGGCTGGCTTCAAACCTGGGATCCTCCTGTCTCAGCCTCCCAAGTACTGATGTTACAGTTGTGCACCATCATATCCAGCTCATTGCATTGTTTTGCATTTTAACTTTTGCTTCTTTGAAGTTATTAATTATTGCTTTTGTAAAAACAAAAATAACAAACCTCTTCTGCTCCTGACACTTTCTCTCTTTGAAATTTATGCCCTATTGTCTTGCTCTCCATTTTTTATGATGAGGGCTTTCCTCAGACATGGGGTGATCTTTCTTTCCACTTATATTTAAGAATGAGGTGTTAAAAATGTGATGACAGAACTAATTAGTCCATGACCTGCATTAAAGGGCAATTGGTAGTGAGTTGGCTTTGATTGGCAGCTTCAGTAATCCACAGGGCTCTTCCATGGGGATTTCCTGCTCCTCTGGGAGGAGCTTCTGCTCTCCCTGGGCTGAGTGCAGGGCTGGCACTACCCTAGAGACCAGACCGGCATCTGGATGAACAGCAGGAGCAGAGGTGTTAGAGGTACATAGCCTCACTTAGTTTGCAGACTTTTGCTTACTACCCATTTTTTATTCCAGCCTCTCATTTCTCCTGCCTCGTCCCCACCTGTCGAGTCTTTGAAGTCCATCTTCTCCATTAGCCCTCCTTTCATCTCCACAAGAGAGAGATGGAGAGCACTCTGTTTGCACCTCACACCTACAACACCTGAGCCTTGAGAGCATAGATTCCCAAGTCATGACAGCAGCTCCCCACTGGGGGCAGTCTGGGGGTGGTCGTAGCCTCAGGTGCAATTGGGGGACAGTGAAAGTGCTGGGGGGGGCTGAGTAATTTTTTGAAAAGGGAGCAGTAAGCCAGGATTTGGGACTCTATGCTTTGGAGGGTCTGGGTGTTTCACAAGCTGACCTTGCATCAGTAAGGCCTGAATACTAACTTTCATCTTCTACTACTTTGCTCAATCAAGTATTTTTCCTCTGTTCTCATTTTCTTCCAAAAACTGAGTAGCCATCACATAGATATTGTTGTTTATGCTTTTTATTTCTTTGCCCTTATGGCTGAATAATTTTTAAATTCCTTGTTGTGATTTAAGAGTAGTTTCAGGCAAGTACAAAGATAAACACATGTGTTCAATTCATTGTTTTCTTTTTAGGTTTAAATACATGCAAAATTGTTCTTCTTCTTCTTTTTCTTTTTTGGTAGTATAATTCCTAAAATAACATAATGGACTACTTCATGAGGGTTAGGAAAATATATTTGGAGTCTCAGCTTGGGAATTTGTTTCTGGTTTACAAGATAAGGTTTGTTTATACCAAAAAAAAAAGGTCTGTTGATTTCGTTCATTAGCATATGGCCACAGACATGACAGAGCTCAATGTTAAACAAAAAAAAATTAAATTATGTAGATACAATGGGGTTTTATGAATTGCCAAACACAAAAGTATAAATGCCTTTATTATTCTACCACCACTAATGCTGTGCTGTTCCGGGTCATAGTTTTTGCACAATGGGAGGTACTTGGCAGTTGTTTTTCTCACTGATAGCCCAGCATAGATTTATTCAGAGATAATGTACTAAGATAAGATATGTGGTTTCAGGGTGTTGGGAATGAGAGCAAAATTTCTGAGTAAAGCTTTCTGAATAATTTTTACCGAAGGCGCTCTATCCCATTTGCTGTGAATTGTATATGTTTAAATCTGAAACATGCCAAAGCAAACAATGATAAAAACAATCCTGACTTCCCAGGAAGAAGAGGAGGAGGAGGAGGAGGGAGACAGAGGAGGACTGTACTCTCAGTCCTTTCTTGGCTCTATTGGATTGAGAGTATCCAAAACATTTCTGGTCAGGACATTTCCTTGCATGCAGAGCCCAGGACACAGGGCCCTGCCCCTTCCCAGCAGTCAGAAGGATAATGCTTAGCATTCTGAACACTTGGTGAAGTCCTTTGTGAGGAATCCTGGGAAAAGGAGAGTCAGGGAGAGCAGACTTGGAACTCTAGCTCTCAGTTCTGTTGTGTGTGTTTGTGGTTTGGGCAGGTTGTGAACCTGTGAGCACCCCCTTGTCTGCACAGTAAAGACATGGATCTCCCAGTGGGTTTTATGAAGGTCGACAAAGTCCTCTGTGGAAACAGCCTGCAGTAACGGTGCTTAGGGTAGGCTACAGCTCAGCACTTCTTTTCTTTCTCCCTCCCTTTCTCATCCACATCAAACTTTCGCCTTAGCCTGGAGCCCAGTACGGCCTCTGGAAATTAAGTGTTGCATTTATGTGATGGAAGCTAAGCATGGGAGGAGGCATTTGCCACCTTTAGTAAAGTTAGTCAGAAAGGTTTACATTTTGATGGGTCATGAATATATGGAAACAAAAGTGCCGTATTTACCTTCAAATTTCCTAGCAGGGTGCCATGAAGAATGATGTAGGATCCGGGCGTGGTGGCGCACACCTGCCAGCCCAGTACTTGAGAGGCTGCGACAGGAGGGTCACAGGGTGGAGGGCAGCCACAGCAATTTAGTGAGACACTCAACTACTTAGCAGATCTTATTTCAAAATTTTAAAAAAACCTTAAGTTTAGAGTGAAGGGCCCAGAGGTTGAATGCCCCTGGGACCACAAGAAAAAAAAAAGAAAAGTAGGTACTTAATAGATGTTCATTGAATTAAATTTGTGTTATGTTGTGATAACCCTGAACAGAAAGAGAGTAATAATGTACGATTGTGTTTAAAATACTGCAAGATCTCATGTGTGGAATCTACTAGTCAAAGGTACAGAAGCAATGAGCAGAATGGTGGCTGTTAGGAGCAGAGGGGAGGGAACACGGGGAGGTTACGGTTAAAGAGTATGATGTTTCACTTGCGCAGCTTCTGGGGATATAATGTCCAAAGCCATGGCAGTTGTTAAACCATACTGCGTTGTCTTGTACTAGAATTTTGCCAAGATGGCAAATGTTTGGTGTTGACCCCACACATGTTCACAGACATACAATAGTAACTATGGAAGGTGGTGGATATATTGCCAAGCCTGATTTTGATGGTTACTTCACAAGGCACACGTATACAGTAGGTTGTATATGATAAACATATACATAATTTTCAATGGTGAAGTATTCCTCAATAAAGCTGGAGGGGGAGGAGAGAGGGAATCAGAAATAACAGAAACCAAGTTACCAGGCTAACTCAGGACCATTCTACCTCTGAGCTATACCCCCAGCCCTATTTTTTATTCTTTATTTTGAAACAGGGTCTCACTAAGTTGCAGAGTGCCTCACTAGGTAGCTGAGGCTGGCTGTGAACCCAGATCCTCTGGTCTCAGCCTCCCAAATGTCTTTTCTTTATTATACTTTTATTGGTGCACTATAGTCTCACATTATGATGCAGTGCAGAGTGATCAGTGATTGTGACATACATGCACAGGGCACTTGGTGAGCTTTCCCCCAGCTCCCTCCCCATTCTCCTCCACCCCCATACATGATATTGTGATAGGCATTGATAATTTCACATATGTACACAATAGTTGTGTGGTTTGGGGCAAGTTTTTAAAGCACTGTAATTATCAGTTTCCATAGCTGTAACCATTGTGGGAGGGGAGGTCCAGGCTCATCACCCCTTGTGAGATGTTTGACCGGGGAGCTCTTGCAGGGGGGGGACAGGGGGAGCCCATGAGATCTCGCCTTTGCCACCGCATTCAAGGGATCACCCCAAACCTCAGGAAGCAAGGGCGATATTTGAATTTAATTTAAGAAAAGGTAAAACACATTCTTATCCTTTTAGACATTTATGGTTTCTTGGTGTTGGGAACATTCAAAATCCTTCCTACTAGTTATTTGGAAACATTCATTTAAGTGCTGTTGACCATAGTTTTTCTACGGTGCTATAACAATTGATTATCTCACTTTGTATGCATGTATTGATATGTCTCAAATGCATTGAAAGGCACCCCCACAAGTATGTGAATTGCTATGTGTTGATAAAACATGTAAAAAGTTGAAAAAAAGCTAAAATGAGAAAAAAATCCACGTGAAACATCAAAGTCCTAAGTTAAAAATCACACACAGAAGCCATGCCAGGCAGAGCAAAAGGCAAGGGGAAATATCTATAATACTGATCTTATCCTTATTTAAAACTTTGATAATTTCTTCCTTTTGTTTTCTTTGTGGCATTAACTTTAATGTTTTTGACAATAAGTATTAGAATACTATATACCCAGAGCATCATGTTATACACCTTTAATATTAATAAAATTAACTAATTAATTAGTTAATTTTTGTTAATTAATTAATTAAAATACTATTCATGCCAATTGCGGAGCTGCTTGGTGCCACCCTCCACCCCCTTAAATTTTGAGCCTTAAGTGGAGCCTCTCACTGTTATCATCTAGTCGATGCCCAGATAATAAATATGGGCGCCCATTGACATAACACGTAAGAGCAGACCATTTGAAAATTATTTTTAATACTTTTATTGGTGCAGTGTAATTATACATCACAGAGAGCTTCAGAGTGATGCAAACTTTTTAAAACTTCAATTTTTCTGAAATATATATATGTTAAATAACTGTATTTAAAGCCTGCAGAACGCTGCTGGGCATGATGGTGCACTCCTATAACCCCACCACTTGGGAGGCTGAGACAGGAGGATCAATGTGTTGAAGCCAGTGCACTATAACTTAGTGAGACCCTGTTTCAAAATAAAAAATAAATAGGACTAGGGGTGTAGCTCAGAGGTAGAACACCCTTGGGTACAATCCCTAGTAACACATACACACACACACACACACACACACATACACACATACTAAATAAATAAATACACACATACATACATACATACATACATACATAAATACATAAATAATAAAGCCTTTAGAGATCAGGTAGTATCAACCTTAGAAGCTCGAGGTGCCACCAAAATGGTTAATTTGATTACGTTGACATCTTTAAAATGAACAGAAAGCTAGGGGTGGTGGCACACGTCTACAATACCTATTTAGGAGGCTGAGACAGGAGGATCTCAGGTTCAAAGTCAGCCTCAGCAACAGCACACTACACACACACACACACGCAACACAAACATAACAGCAAAAGATAGGTGATTAGGTATATAAATCAGACCACACTGAAGAGTGGGAAGGAAGAGATGTTTCCTTTTTTAGGAATACCCACCCAATGGCCTATTGTAGTTTCTTTTTAAACATATGGATTTTGAAGCCATAATAATATTCTCCCTCTTTATTGACTGATTTTTAAAGTTTTATGCTGGGCAGTATTTTCTCCTAGTAGCTCGGTTCTAATACCATAGTGCACCAAATGACAAACTTCTTTGGGGAGACCGATAAGCGCCTGCGTGTGCGCATGAGGCAAGCTCGCTGCCCGCTGCATTAGTCTGGCACTGCTGATAACACCGCGCTGAAGTCTACGAGGTCTGATAGAAAAAGAGAAAGAAGAGAAAAAAAAAAAATCACTGCTGCAACATTCTTTCTGGAAGAACTTGCTTACATGCTGTATTTTTAGCCTCATCATACTAAGGGGGTGTCCATCAAGATATTTTAGGAAAGCCTTAACTTTCCCTGGCTATATTGTAAGCTTTTGGAGTTTCCCATTTCAAATAAACATCCCGCATTCATAAGGGGAAAGATCAATTGGTTTTGCCCAGAGCTGCTGTTTTATTTTATTAATTTGTGTTTCATATCCAGGTGTGGTGGTACATGCTTGTAATCCCAATACTTGGGAGGCTGAGACCGGAGGATCCGAGTTTGCAGCCAGCCTCTGCTGTTTAGTGAGGCCCTCTGCAACTTAGTGAGACCCTGTTTCAAAGTAAAAAATAAAAAATAGGGCTGGGGGTGTAGCTCAGAGGTAGAATACCCCTGAGTAATTCAATCCCCAGTGCTGCAAAAAAAAAAATATATATATGTTTCATAAAGAGCATCTTTGAGCTAATATGTTTGCTCTTCTGTAATAACCACATAAGGAACGGAACCTTACGTAGAAATAAGGATGGAGAAACTGCTGGTTCTGAATGCAATGAGCCGCAATGGACTCTCCAAGGGCTTAGTTCTACTACGTTAAACTGTGCCCTTCACGTGCTGTGGGGGTTTGGATTCCTGTTCCAAATAGACAGTTGACACAAAATTTGTCCTCTGTGGAAACGCTTTTGTCAAACGGTAATGCATCGTACCATCTCAATGTCTTCTTAGGAGAGAATAGTATTTTCCTTCTCTTTGTTATAACGTTTTCATGGAAGGTCCATCTCCGTCTCTTCTGTCACCACTGTCTCCGTGGGCGTATGTGAGACTCTCCAGGAAAGCTCTGTCTGTCATTTAATTTAATGGAAGCCCTGACCATTCTAGACCTTTTGCCCATGAACCCTTGTCCAAGTTAATGGTCTGTTCACTACTGACCTAGAGCTTTCATTTTTCAGGTTATTTCAGATGTATTTACAATCAGAAAATCAATGAGGGTTCCTAAATATAATTTATAAAAAAATTGCATTTTCCTTCTATGATCATCTTGAAATATTGAACCAAAAATC
Organism: Graphiurus murinus; assembly: GCA_004027655.1. Classification (NCBI taxonomy): domain Eukaryota; kingdom Metazoa; phylum Chordata; class Mammalia; order Rodentia; family Gliridae; genus Graphiurus; species Graphiurus murinus. The sequence continues at coordinate 41,906 of PVLC010006163.1, read as the reverse complement.
AGAGGGAGAGAGAGAAAGCCAGAGAGCAGTGACCAGTTACTAGTCGTGAAGGTGTAGTGAGGTGAGGGTCAGGACTATGACTACGAAATGTGTTTGAGGTGTGGATATTTTAGCTTAGTCACGTGGGTTTCTCCAAGTCTAAATACAATTATGAATGCATAGGAATTTTCAGGTAGGTAAGCCTCGTTGTCTGGGATATGATGTGACCAGGTTAAATGAAGTTAAATTAATTTCCTGCTCGACCTCCCTCATTATCCTCTGACCAAATATGCCATGACCTACATTTTCATTATTCCAGATGCATTTTATTTTATCGCCTTTCCCCAAAGAATAGTAGTGGGGAATTAAGATTTATCAAATGCTTATTATGTAAAATAAGTAATGGATCATATTTTATGAAAGTGTTGCCTAACTTAATTCTCCAGACAGTCCTAAGCAGAATAGAGTTACACTAGTCAGGTAGATTATAATGCATGTTTTTACTTATAAGGAAACAATTTCAGAGAGATTATGAAGCCCACTCAAAATCACAAATCCTGGAAAGCTAGAGAGGCTTAAAGCCAGATAGATGTAAAAAAAGGAGACACAAATTAAATGGACATCTACCCACAGTGTGATAATTTAAAATATCAGAACCTAGATTAAAAAAAAGTACCCTGAATTAGTTCAGACATCTTGGATCAACTGATAGCCTTGAATGAACCTCTTAATCCTCTCCAAGACTCATTAGCAGAAGTCTTTATACTCTCCGTCCTCCAAATTTCTGCAGGTGGCAGGTCGTTTCATGACCTGGAGATTTCATTACCCTGGAGATTTCATGTTGATGCCTCCCCAAAACATTGTGCCCTCCACTTGGCAGATATGACTGCGTATTGTCCATCTCCTTCCTGGTCTGGGAAACTAAAACTGACAGGGAAATATACAGAGCCCTAGCAGGAGCAGGCATTCACATCCAAGAGAAGCAGAACAGCACATCCTCTAAGAATTATGCTATAGGTGCATTAGATGATGAGAGGGCTTTGGACTTGTTCCAAGTCTTGTACTGAGTGCCTTATCATCACAGAGAAGGAGCACTGAGTGGATAAGTCCCCCCCACACACACTCCGTGGAAACAGACAGCTTCAGAAAGTGAAGTGCCATTTTTTTTTTTGATGGAGGCAATTTTCATTAGTCCAAGGATTGATGAAAGTTACTGGTTTTCTACTCCCACGTAGCTCTTCCAACTTTCACTCTGGTGAAACGCTTCTTTCTAGATCAAATATCATTGCTGGTGAGGTGAATGATTCTATTCGTCTTAAACTGTAGGCCGGAGGTCTACTTGTAAGATCTTTTCTCTGTTCAAGTCTGGTGAAGAGATGAGCCTCCCAAAGCCATGCTGCTTAGATATTTATAACCTTTGAGATTATAAGGAGGAAGGGCAGGACAAGACTTAAGTGTTTATTCAAGGTGTTGGCGCACGTTATTAAGAACAGCAAGAAATCTTTGGTTGTTCTCTGACCTGAATTTATATGAGGTCTTACTGCAGCTAGAATTTGTGAAATGCATATCCCAAATGACTTGTAAAGAAGCCATTTTTCAAAAAAGATTTTCAAGGTTTTTGATACGTTTAATATTTGCTGTACTCAATTTGCTTCTAGCTGAAACCTAAATACTGAAATAATTTAGGAATTTTTGTGTATATTTTATATATTGTCTCATTATAGAGGTAAAAAGGCTACCTATTCTGTCCAGGCAAAAAAAAAAAAAAAAAAAAAAAAAAGTTTGCATTTCAACTTCTCCTTCTTTTCATCATTGTTTTCTCTGAAAATGTTTTGTTTTTTTTTCTCTTTTTGAGGTTCATTTTTTCCCCTCTCCTTTGTCTTTTATTGAAAGAGATAGCTGCTCTCTGTCTAGTCTTTATGTTTATCTTGTACCTTAATTTTTCAACTTTACCTGTATCTTCTAGGTTACCTCTCTTGATTATAATCTCCTCAATTCTCCATCCCAACCTGGAAGAATGTATTAAAATCATTGCCTGGAAATTCCAAATTATGGTAGATCTAAAACTGATTCACTTCAAATGCTAATTTCCTAAGTAATTTCTTTGCCAGCTTTGGAAATAGCAACTTGCTGTCATACCAGATGGGTTTCATAGATAATGTTTGGTTTTGTTGTTGGCATTGTTAGTATTTGAATATTGTTATTGGTCACCTGATGGAGATAGTTCCCCTCAAAAAATATTTCCTTGAGGGTAAGTTGAAGAAAAAGGATTTATCTGAGTATTATACAGTGGCCTTCCATTAGAATATTGTTAGGGGTACTAGTGTGCAAGTTGAACTTAGTCCATTGAAAAATTTTATATGTCCTAGTAGCACTTTTCTATATGCATGACTCTTGGTCCCTAGCACGGCATAAGACACAAGTGAATACTCATCAAACTCTCAAAGTTAAGAAAGTGAACCTCTAAACCAGGTGTGGTGGTGCATGCCTGTAATCCCAGACTTGGGAGGCTGAGACAGGAGGATGCCATGTTTGAGGCCAGCCTCAACAACTGAGCGAGACTCTATTTCCAAATAAAAAAATTAGTCAATTAAAAGGGCTGGGGGTGTAGTTTGGAGGTGGAATGCCCTTGTGTTCAATCCCTAGTACCAAATAAATAAATAAATTAAAAAAGAGCAATGTAGCTGGGCGTGGTGGTGCACACTTATAATCCCAGCATTCGGGAGGCTGAGACCAGAGGATCCGGGTTCGTGGCCAGCCTCAGCTACCTAATGAGGCACTCCGCAACTTAGTGAGACTCGGTTTCAAAATAAAGAATAAAAAATAGGGCTGGGGGTGTAGCTCGGAGGTAGAATGCCCCTGAGTTCAATCCCCAGTACCGCAAAAAAAAAAAAAAAAGGTCAATGTGTTCATATTTTTTTCAGTAAATAATGCTAACAATGGTACTGATATATATTGTATCCATATAAGGAAGACATTGAGAAAGAAGACTGTACAGACAATAGAAATAAAAGTAGATAAGGAAGAAAGAGATGTGAGAAGAGACTCGGCTATTGGCCCTAGTCCCATGGCAGCTATTGCAGCCATGGCCATAGCATGCCCTGCTTCTGGCATTTACTTTGGCCAGCAGCTCTCTGTTAATCTATTCTTTCCCTTTGAAATGTGTGACATTTGTCTCATAGGATGGTTAAGAAGATGCAAGAAGCTAATGCCAGGAAAATATTTAAACTAGTGCCTGGCACCTGGGCAGTGTTATTCTCGCTGTTAATACTGCTGTTGTTGGCTCTCCAGAAGTTTTTATTTCCTATAGAGATGCTCATGTGGGAGTGCAGACTGTTTCCCTGAGTCACTAGTCCACTCCTGAAAAATCACTTCTCGTGTAATGCAGCATATAACCCAATCTTTCTTTATACTTCCGAATGAACGAGGCAGCACTGTAAAATAGCTGGGGATGACAGCTAGAGCCAGATTCATCTGAGGCAGTTATATATACAAATTTGACTTTTGGATTAAGTCTAAGGAAATATGTAGTGCAAAACAAAAATAAATAAAGTTATTCGGATATGGAATTATCAAGTTAGTTGATCCCTGAACTTCCCCAACGAATATAGAGTGGGCTAAGTCTAAGACTCTAAACAGCAACTATAATCATGTCTAGCTCTCTGGGACTCTGAAATTCTAAATGGACATATGTTTCATTCCTTCTCATTCTTTTTTCATAGATCTTTATCCTACCATATTAAATGCACTTACATATATAAAGTGTTTGGCATTTAGGAGGTTCTCAGTTTCTTATTCCTTATTTTTCTCCAGGATAAGAATTGTCTGAAAACACATTTTGATTTCTAATTTCAGAACCAGGTATTATATAACCTCAATGTACTGATCTCACCAGTTATGATAGATTTTCAAATTACCTTTTTATTAGATTTACAGTAAACTAAATAGTATGTTTCAGGCTGTACACCAACAGCCCTTTGGAAGGGTTTCTCTTTATATTTTTAAAAAGCAGAAGAAAGTAAATATATTATTTCTCCATGTGGGCCATTTAGACATGTTTCAGCATATAAACCTTTGAACTATTTGGGCTTATGATCATCAAGATAGAAATTGATTCGACTTGAATAATTCCCTCAATTTAGTTTCACAGAATACATTGCATATGGGCAGTGTCTATCCTGAAGTTCCCAGTGGTACTTAATGAGACCGATGGTCCTGGCTTTGTCTTTGGAGCTGGAATGTGGTGTTGCAGGTGGTTAATCCCCAGGCACTTGTCCATGTTCCAGACAGGACTGTACTGGATCTTTTCCTCCACCCAGTACCCGTTAGCCACCAGACCTGCACTTCCTGAGGGTTGCTTTTTCCCAACCAGGCTCTTGGTGGGGGAAGATTCCGTTCTTCCTACTGAAATAAGCTAGGTTTGTTGTCTTTAGAAAAGTGAAGATATTAATAGGATCTGGTCCTCATATAGTCATGTTCCAGACTACGTGCCAGATGGTAATTTCGTTTCCCGAAAATAGTACCTTCATCACAATATTTTTCCTTGAGTTTTCTGGCTGTGTTCATAACACGGATGGCTTACGAATGTGGGTGAAACAAAGTCAAGGCACAGTCATTCAAATAGTTCATATTTGAATTTCTGCAATTATTTTTCATTGAATCATAAACAAGATCGCCTGTTTGTATTATGAGGAATCAGAAATGATAGGAAAAGATAAATGGCATGATTTCCCTGCCTCATTTGATGGAGGCATACATACATGTTTTCCTCTGGTTGTAGATCTTGTTTTTCATGAGCTATGCTCTGAATCAGAATTGTTTGTCAGTGTCTTTCCAGAGCTGGCAGCGAGAGCTTGCCTGATTGACTACTGAGCGCGTGGCTGTTGAGATTACCCCTGTGAGATGAATAGGAAATGGAAGGCTTGCCTGATTTCTGATCTCAGCCATTGCTCCTTGCATCTCTGTGGGTGGGGACAAAGTGAAGCAGCTGGGAGGAGCTTCAAGGAGAGAGGGCAAAGTATAGGGAGTGCCGAAAGAAGTTTACTGGGGGAGGGGAGGAATGTGTCTTTAAAGGCCAGTAAAGAGAAATTCTCCAGTGAGGGGCACATCTCAGGAGCTGTGAATAAGAAATGGAGGAAATTGAATGTCGCCACTCTGAAATGAAGGGCAATGGTCGGCTTTCTCCCTAACGGGAGGAGTTTTCTACATTTTCACATTGATGGTGTAAGTTTCAAGTTGCTCAAATTTCTACGGCTGTTCTATGAGCTTGCTGTTGCTGTTTAACAATCCATTCCAGAACTCATTGACCTAGAACAGCAATCATTTATTATCTTTATGTTTTGTTAATAGTTGGACTCTTGCTGCTCATCCTTTGGGTTTTAGTAGCTCTAAGCTTGACTTAGCAGGATGGTCACTGGTAGTTCTGTGACTCATGGTAGGTTTTAGCCAGATGGGGTGTCTCTGCTCCCCTTGTCTCTCATTCTCCTTGGACCAGCAGGCTTCCCAGGATAAGTTCTTCTCTTAACAATGTCAGAGACATAAGAAAATGAGGATACAATATGACACACCTCCATTCTGCTAACTCAAACTGGTCCCACGGCCGAATCCACACTAAGGCCCGCGTTGAAATATCCTATGTCTATTAGGAGGAGGGTTTGCAGAGTCACATGGCAAAGGGCATGAGCATGAGGAAGTGTGAAAAATCCGGGCCCAGAGCACAACTGCACCCAAGTCATGTGACTCTACATTGGGAAGTCCATGGAGCATCTCAAATGTCTCCCTTCTCTCCTGTGCTGCTCATTTTGAAAGCCTTTCTTCTCAGTGCACTGTCTGAGAACACGCTCTGTTCAGAACTTAGTTAATGTCTGTGTGCTCTGATAACTCATGAAAATGATGCTTTGCCCCATGCCCCATCTTCTCTCGCCATTCTGCCCCCACCAGGGTAAATAGGGAGGGCATTTCGGGAGGAAGAGGAAGAAAGGTAAGAATCTGAGAAAAATTTTGCCAGTATTTATTTCATTTATTTTCTTTTTTTTTTAAGGAAAAAACTAATTTCAAGCTAATGTGAGAAATATGAGTCCTCAGCCTACTATCAAAAAAAGGGTTTAGAGTCAGAGTGGATTTATCGAAATGCAAATATTTTAAACAAAATGCAACTCCGCACTTGCACTTAGACGCTATTCCCTCAAAGCCTACTGGGGACATTTTCTAGTTTACATAATGTAATTAAATTCAAGCCTGATGAATTCAAATTTATCCCAAAGACATTATTGGCAACATGATCCCATGTGGGGAAAAGGCTGAGGAAGTGGCATGTTTGAGGGCCAAGAGAGAATTAGGAAATCATATCTAAAGCTCACAGCAATTGTGTGAGGATTGCTCTGCAGTGCTGTTCTGCAGGGATGGGAAGGAACCCTGGAACCTTTCTGGAATTACTCTTCACTCTAACAGGCAACTGCGTTCTTGGACAAAAGAAGAAACTTCAGGCTCTCCCCACAAGAATGGTAAATGTGCTTCTCCATCAGGGTCTAACAGCTGTAAGGGCTACTGTTTCTTTTTGCTTTGTATAATTATGACTTGTAAACACCACGTACATCCCTAGCTTAGCTTTATTTTCCCTTTTATGATAATTGCTGAGGCTCTAATTTAGAAATGATATTTCTAAAAGCTCAAACAAAGTTCATTATTTCAATCATCTCTAAATTATTGCAAATTCTTTAGGTAAGATAAAATACTAAAGATCAATAGAAAAATGAACAGGAGAGATCAAGAAACACACACACACAAACACACACACACACACACACACATACATACACACACACATGTTTCCTCTATAAAAACACCAACTAAGCCGGGCGTGGTGGCGCACGCTTGTAATCCCAGCATTCGGGAGGCTGAGACCAGAGGATCCGGGTTCGCGGCCAGCCTCAGCTACCTAGTGAGGCACTCCGCAACTTAGTGAGACTCGGTTTCAAAATAAAGAATAAAAAATAGGGCTGGGGGTATAGCTCGGAGGTAGAACGCCCCTGAGTTCAATCCCCAGTACCACAAAAAAAAAAAAAGAAAACACCAACTAATCTTCAAGAAAAATAGATGCAAGCCAGGCATGGTTGCACATGCCTGTAATCGCAGGACTTGGAAGGCTGAGGCAGGAAGATTACAGGTTTGAGGTCAGCCTCAGCAACTTAACAATACTCTGTTTCAAAACAAAAACAAAATGTGCTGGAGATGTGGCTTGAAGATAGAATACCTCTGGGTTTAACCTCCAGTACAATAAATAAATAAATAAATAAATTAATTAATAAATAATAAATAATAAATAAATAAATAAATAAATAAATAGAATGCTATCATATGGAGTAGCACACACAAATAAATGCAAACAATAATTGAATGCTATCAGATGGGACGCATACACACACACACACACACACACACACACACACACACCCATGCACACACATGCATTCCTCTTTTAAAGATAACTCTCAGCGTCAGTGATGGTAGAGTGAAAATAGTAACATACAGGGCTGCTGTGGTTGTAAATTGGCACAGTCTTTTGGGAAAGCACTGAAATAAAACATACAAAATTCTTTGCAGCAGTTGTATGCTTAACCCAGCAATTACACTCCTAGGGCTTTATCCAAGGAAGCAATGAGTAATTAGTACAAATGTTAATGGAAGAGGATGTTCATTGCCATTTTATTCATAAGAGTGGGAAGTTGGAAACACCTACGTGTCTAAAAATAAAAGAATTTTTAAATAAATATGCTATGCTTATATCAGAGAATAGTGTGTAATTGATTATATTTTGCAGGATTTTATGACACAGGGAAGATGTTCATAGTACAATAGTTAACAAAATTTCAGAATATAAAGAAATACTATACTGGGCATGGTGATACATGATTGTAATCCCAGAACTTGAGAGGCCGAGACAGGAGGGTTACAGGTTGAGAACAAGCCTCAGCAACTTAGAGAGATGCTCAGCAACTTATCGAGACCCTGTTTCAAAACAAAAAATAAAATAGGAGTAGGGGTGTATCTCAGAAATAGAATGTTCCAAGGTTCAACCTCTAGTACCAAAGATACTATAACATGATTAATATATAAGCAATATATGTCATAATGTAAATAAGCTATATAGTTTATTATATGAACAGAAGTGTTACTAATAGTTTCCATCTATAAGATTTTTAGTACTTATTCTATTCTTTACATTTTTAATATTTTCAAGTTATTTTGAAAGAGCATGTCTTAATTTTATTAGTGTTATTTACAAAAATGATATCTAGGAAGAAATACATGCTCATTCTAGTTTAGATAATCCAAAATGTACTCAAGAAGCTTATCCTTAAGTCAGTAAGAAAATACCTTACTCCCTTCTTTGAATACCTCATAGATTTCAACATAAATTTTAATTTTATAAACAGCTATGGAGGATTAAATGATTCACAAATAACCAAAGCAGTTATGCACATGATGAACATTCATAAACATATCAAAGTCAGTTACTAAGCTGAACCTGAGAAGAAGGGAGAAGGAGGGAATGGGATGGGATTATGAAGGACAGAAAGGCATGGTGGCAAAAACCTATAATCCTAGTACTCGGGAGGCTGAGACAGGAGGATCACAGATTTGAGGACATCCTTGTTAACATAGCAAGACTGTCAGCAATCTAGCAAGACTCTGTTTCCAAACAAAAAATAAAAAGGGCTGGGGGGCTACCTTGGAGGTAGAATGCTCCTGGTTTTAATCCCCAGTACCACAAAAATTAAAATAAAAAAAAAATTATGAAGAACTTAAATTCAGATCTTAGAACCTACAATATTGGTTCCCCAATTGTTGGAAGAGACAGCCAGAAATTTAACTTCAGATTAGATGCAAGTAGGTTCTTTGAGAATGAAGACTACTTTGGGGGTAATGGAGCCATAAAAGCAGTGCATTCATTACCCTGCTCTGTAAGCATGTGGTTCTCTTTGATTTCATCTTACTTGGAATTCATTGGACTATTTATGACTTTCATCAACTTTGGGAAGGTTTTAGCCATTATTTCTTAAAAAAAAAAAAAAAAAAAAAGATTTATCCTTTTCTCTCTTCTTTTGTGACTCCCGAAGTGAATATATTGGTTTGCTAGATGGTCTACATGTATTTGTCCTGCAAACTCTGTTCACTTTCTTCTTTCTTTCTTTTTATTTTTCTTTTCTTCTTTTTTTTTTTTGTTTTTGGTGCATTGTACTCATACATCCTAATGAGAGATACAAGCTGGTAGAAGCATACATGAACACAGTACTCATTTAATCCTTCCCCAATTCCCATCCCATTCCCTCCTTCTCACTTCTTCTCAGGTTCAGCTTAGTGACTGACTTTGATATGTTTGTGAATGTTCATCATGTGCATTAGGGTATTTCCCTCTCTCCCCACCCCCTACCTCCCATAACCTTCAGTTAAGGCACCTTCTTTGCTCATCTAAGGTTTTTCCTTCTTTGTCTTGCGTCCCTGCCCTGACCCACTTTCTCCCTAGCTTCCGAATATTAGGGAGAGCATATGCTTTTTTACTTTTCATGACTGACTAATCTCAGTTAGCATACTGTTTTCCAGTTTCACCCATTTCCCTGCAAATGACATGATTTTGTTCCTCTTTATGGCTGAGTAAAATTCCATTGTGTACATATCCCATAGTTTTGTAATCCATTCATCTGTTGATGGATATCTTGGCTGGTTCCATAGTTTGGCAATTGTCAATTGTGCAGCTATAAACATAGATATGCATGCATCAGTCTGGTAGTTTGGTTTACATTCTTTTGAGTAGATACCCAGAAGTGGTATTGCTGGATCATATGGTAGGATCATTCCCATTTGTCTGAGGATCCTCCATACTGTTTTCCAAAGTAGTTGCACTAATCTGCAATCCCACCAACAATATATTAGGGTTCCCACTTCTCCACACCCTCACCAGTATTTGTTGTTGTTTGTGTTTTTAATGATTGCCATTCCAATTGGGGTTAGGTGAATCCGAGAGATGCAAATCAAAACTACCATGAGATTTCACCTAACCCAAATTAGAATGGCAAACATTAAAAATACAAACAACAAAAGTTCACTTTTTCAATAATTTTTCTTTCTATTCCTCAGAGTATGTTATTTTCATTGTTCTATTTTTAAGTTCACTGATTCTTTCTTCTACCTGCTCAGTCTGACTAGTGAATTTTTTGCTTCAGTAACTGTATTTTCTAGCTCCAGTATTTCTTTTTGGCTTTGCCTTAAGATTCTGATAATACATTGTTTTCTTATTTTTCCCATATCTTCAATTTTTGAGCATCTTTAAGACCATTGTTTTAAATACTTTTCCTAATAGAGCTACAATCAGATATTTTTCAGGGGTGGTTTCTGCTGTTTTTTGTTTCCTTTTTTTTTTGTTTGTTTTCTTTCCTTTGTGCCACACTTTCTGTTTCTTTGCATGCCTTGTGATTTTGTTGATAAAACCTGGACATTTGAATGTAATAATGTGGGACTCTGAAAATTAGTTTCTCTTCTTCAGAGATTATTGCTTTTTTTTTTTAATTGTTGTTGTTGTTGTTATTGTCTGTGTCAAGGATCAATCTGAGACATAAACATCAGCTTTGCATTTCTATGGGATATATGCGGGTTTTTTTTTTTTTTTTTTTTTTTTCTAGTCTTTAATGTCTGGCTCCCAAAAGGAGAAAACATCAAGTAGTGTGGGGGGGGGGGAAGAGGGTGTGCTGGCTCTTTAAATTTTCCACCACTCACTTCACTTGGGGAGGGGGATTGCAACAATGGAAGGAGATTTAATAACCATGCCTGCCCACCTCTTTCTGTACCTTTATGATCAGAAACAACAATCAGCTGGAGATCAGAGCACAGATTGCTGATATTTGGAAGAAAGGTCATTTTTCCCACCCTGGTTCCTGCAAGCTGTGTCCAAGGTATTGCAGGAGCAGGACACAATGGTTTGCCATGGGTCTAGTGGGAGGGTCTGGGGAGCTGCCATTTTGCTAAGCATTGAAATTAATAAAAATTAACTGCAAGTATTCCTCCTGGAAGTTGCAAGCCTTCAATAGATTCCAGAGTTCTAAAATAGGTACATGAAGATGATTCTGCCAGTGTTGTCCAAGTGGGGAGATAGATTACTGGTGCTTCCTACTCTACCATCCCCCTACAAACTTAGGTAGTAAATTTCTCTTTTATATTAGAATAATTATTTTTAAATTACAGAAATTAATTTTATGCTATTAAGGTATGATTAACAATAATGCTAGCCACCGTATATTCAGATGATTATTCAAAACTAGAAAGAAAAATGGGGATTATTAACCCTGCCTTACTAGGGAAAGAGACTCTCAAAAAGGTTAAGGGCACATTTGTGCAATCACACAGCTGCTGAGTGTCAGTGCATAGATTCAATCCTGGCTATCTTTGATACATTCTACCTGTCAGCAAACCGAAGCCCCTACTATTGTACAACCTTAGTTCAGTGAGATTCATTTTGATTTTTTTATTCTTTGACTACATCTCATATTTAATACCAATCTTAAACCTTGCACTTACCCAATTCAATTCTATCTTACCACTGAACAATAAATTAGATTTAGGGAGGAGTTTCATAGGACTTTTGTGGTTAAATAAATAATTGCCTAAAACTTGACAATATCAGTTCGATATTGTCCAGATGTACAGTATGCTAACCTTTATTAAAAATGACATTAGGAACATAAGGCTAGGTTTTTAGTGACGAGCTCCCCAAGGTTTATATAAACCCTGAAAAGCTTCCTTTGTTCTGATGTTTTGTGCTCCAAGAACAACTATCTGGTGCATTATTTTTCCTTTAGATTAAATAATAGTAGGAAAATGAGAAGATTGTAGATGGGGGACCATGATGTAACCGATAATTGGTTAAATAGGAGAATTCCTATTTAAGAAATAAATTATTGTTTTGATTAAAACAAAGCAAAACAGTAAAAAAATAAGTTCTTGAGGCAAAACTGCATGCTAAAATATTCATTTATGATCATTTCCATAGATGTGTCAGAGAAAATATACATGTGTCTAATCATGTGGTCAATGGTAACTCTTCCTCTTCATTCATTCAGACAAACATATATTTATTCCTCTAACAGACATATGTTGAGAGTTGATTATGTTGCAGATATGATTGGAGGTCCCAGGAACAAAGGTATGAGTAAGATAAGTAAAAGCTGGGCCTAGAGGTTGACGCCTGTAATCCCAGTACTTGGGCGGCTGAGACAGGAGGATTGCCGGTTCAATGACAGCCAAAGAAACTTAGATTCTCCGTAACTTAGTGAGACCTGTTTCAAAATAAGAAGTAAAAAAAAAAAAAAGAAAATGAGAGGGGTGTAGAAGGCCCTGAGTGCACCTGAGTGCAATCCCAAGTACCATGAAGAAAGAGAGAAAGAGAGAAGGAGGGAAGGAGGGATGGAGGGATGGGGGGATGGAGGGAGGGAGGGATAGAGGGAGAGAGAGAGAGAGAGAAAGAGAGAGAGAGAGAGAGAGAGAGAGAGAGAGAGAGAGAGAGAGAGAGAGGAGAGGGGGGAGG
>PVLC010006163.1:0-29250 GCA_004027655.1 Graphiurus murinus | reverse complement strand
AAGGAAGGAAGGAAGGAAGGAAGGAAGGAAGGAAGGAAAGAAGGAAAAATACAAAGAAAATAAGTCCATGCCCTCCATGTCCTTGGAAAATGTACAATATATTGAATGTTAAGAACATTTCAACAAGAAAGTACTATGCACTATGATTGATGCTTCCAGAGAATTGTGTTTTGCTTGGAATTCATGGGGAAAGGTGCCAGCCATTCTCTATTCCTTGAGAAAGGGTATTTAAGGTTATATTTCTTTAGAGTTCTACTCCATATGCTAAACTTGCCTGACACGGGCAAAACTTTTCATCACACTTTAATTATGGTTCTTGGAATAGAAAGAAGAAACAGAAGCTGGTGAGCAAAAACTGTAGCAATCTAGTTTAAGAATAAATTCTGATTAATTGTCAAAGTTCTATTTTGTATATTTAATCTTAGCATAGCACTTTTTAAAAACATTTTGTTTTGGTTATAAGAAAAGCCATGACCCTATCTTGACAAAGATCCAATCTTCATGTAGCATACGTTTCCTGGCATGAAAAACCCTAGGGATTCTCTCAGTCCTTGCATTCATCTGTCTCCTAATTCCACCAGTTGCATCTCTAATGTTTATTATTATACATAACAAGGCCAGAAATGAGAGACGAGTACATGTTTTAAAAACTCTTCCATGCTTAGAATATACTTATATGGATAAGGACAGCAAATTGTAGCAATGTAAAAGTAAAGGTATTATTTTACTTTTTGGCTGGGATATATGATAAAGGATATTTCACTTGATATTCTATAGATGTTTATAGTAATATAAAAATATGTATTCTTGTGCCCTAACTTAACATTATAAAAAAAAGCTTGATTATTAAAATATTTCAAAAGAAAGATCATGGTCATTTGTGTATTATCAAATATCTTTGACTACCACTTCATATACACGTATCACATAATTCTTTTTCTCCTATTGCAATCATCTTTCTCTCTCTCTCTCTCTCTCTCTCTCTCTCTCTCTCTCTCTCTCTCTCTGTCTTTCTCTCTCTTTCCTCCTCCTCCCTCCCTAACTGCCTCCCATTTACCATAAGTCCACCCATCTATCTACAGATATGTTGGGAACCTACTGCGAATCACACAACAACTATGGAAATATAGTGGTGAATTCACCCTGGAATCTGCCTTCAAGAATCCTACAGTCTAGTAAAGGAATTGGCAAGTGTTGTGGAAGTAATTATAACAACTTGTAAGTTGGTAAGAAGACGGTCCTGAGATAGCACACAAGTATCAACAGAGTCATGAAATGCTCTGGAAGAAGTGATATCTAATCATGAGTGGAGAGGAGTGTGTAAGATTTTTCAGATCCAACAGGGAATTGAGCCAAAGACAGAAATGCATTTTGTAAGCAAATTACGCAAACTTGTGAAACATATGTAACTTAGCTGTGTAGGATGATGGCTATCTTGCGCTGTCCTTGTATTCTTTAAGAACTGTGATTTCTGAAAGAATCTCAACTGATTATATTTGCTACAAAATTTTGTTTCAATTTAACCTTCAACTGCAGTAGCTAGGGTGTGCATGTGCACGTATATGTGTATGTGTGTGTGTGTGTATATATGGAAGAAGGGCATTTATACACAGTATTTAGCCACTTGTCATGCAGAAAAAGAATAGGTTACATTTTAAAATATCTTATATATCTGATAACTATATTAAATATGGTCCTTGAGCCCACAACTTGAGTCAAGTATTGGATTAGGTAAGATTTATATTAATGGAACCTCATCTGGTTGGGCCTCTTTACCTATTGCCACAAATCCTTTCAAGTACTCTGATTCAACTGCCAATGGTTTTTTCCAGTAAATACAATTTTAACTATGTTTTCTTGATTTCAAGGATCTCTAGTACTTTATCCCTCTTTCAAACTTGTTATATCCTCTCAGTCTACTTTTATTCCATTTCAAATATCTTTTTTTTAAATCATCTACTTTATCTTACTGTTCTCATCTTTACTTCTTAATTCTCTGTTATCCTCCATGAGAAAAATGTTTTCTACAGTAGACTTTCCATAGTGGTTTGATAAAACTTTCTTTCTTCTCCTGTAAAATCTCCTTTAATATTTGTGTCTTCTAATATATTTGTAGTGAGCTACAAGAAATTGAGATAAAGGAAGAGTTATTGTGTTCATGTTACTTACGACCAACAGAATTTTGTAATTCTGCTAAACTCTAGAATGCAAACTCATGTCCAAAAAGTGTGCTGACTGTGCCTCAATACATGGGCAAAAGCATGATTTGGGGTTTTAAAACATCAATAAACATCCATCCCACTCATGACTGATAAGAAGATGATCTGGTATTTCTAATATCAAAGCTTTTCAACACTCACAGAAAATTGTTTATTAGGAAAACAACAGCAGCAGAAACAACATAAGAAAGCAGGCTATGTACTGACCTTAAGCATCAAAAAGCATTTCTCGTATCACTTACATGTGTATCTTCATAAATTACTAGAGGCAAATGCAGGTTAGAAGTTAACAGATCTTTCATCTAGAGAGCTTGAAGTCATTATTTGTCTCTCCGAGAAACCATTACTTGAATTTCTTTTTTTATTTTATTTTTTAATTAATACAGTGTCATCATACATCTTTGTTAGGTACAAGCTGGTAAAGGCATATATATGCACACATGTCTCACTTAACCCTTCTCCATTTCCTGCCCCACTCCCTTGCCCTCCCTCCTTCTCAAGTTCAGTTTAGTGATTGACTTTGATATGTTTGTGAAAGTACATCATGTACATTAGGGTGTTTCCCTCCCTCCCCCCATCACCTTCAGTTAGGTCACTTTCTTTGCTCATCTAACGTTTCTCCTTCATCTAGAGTCCCTCTTATGTTCCACTGTCTCCATAGCTTCCACATATTAAGGAGAACATACAATATTTTACTTTTTTTGACTGACTAATCTCACTTAGCATAGTGTTTTCCAGTTCCATCCATTTCCCTGCAAATGACATGATTTTGTTCTTCTTTATGGCTGAGTAAAATTCCATTGTGTACATATCCCATAGTTTTGTAATCCATTCATCTGTTGATGGACATCTTGGCTGGTTCTATAGTTTGGCAATTGTGAATTGTGCGACTATAAACATAGGCACACATGCATCGGTCTGATAGCTTGGTTTCCATTTTGGGGGGCAGATACCCAGAAATGGTTCATTTGAAGATCCTTAATACTGTTTTCCAAAGTGGTTGCACTGATCTGCAATCCTACCAACAATGTATTAGGGTTCCCACTTCTCCACACCCTCGCCTGCATTTGTTGTTGTTTGTGTTTTTGATGATTGCCATTCTGATTGGAGTTAGGTAAACTCTGAAGGTAATTTTGATTTGCATCTCTCTGATTGCTAATGATGTTGAACATTTCCACATACTTTTATTGGCCATTTGTGTTTCTTCTTTTGTGAAGTGTCTATTTAGATCGTTTGCCCATTTTTTGTTTGGGTTATTTGTTTTCTTAGTTGTGAGTTTTTTGAGTTTTCTTTCAGAGCAATATGGCAAGAGAAGGAAATCAAAGGTGTAAAAATAGGAAAAGAAGAATTAAAACTATCCCTTTTTGCAGATGGCATGATACTATACTTAGAAGATCCAACAAAGTTAACCAAAAACTTATAGAACTTATCAACAAATTTATCAAAGTGTATGGATACAAAATCAATCTTAAATAATCAGAAGCTTTCCTGTATGCCAACCATAAATCCACTGAAAAATAAATCCAGAAAACAATTCTACTCACAATAGCACCCCAAAAATAAAATACTTAGGAATAAACCTAACCAAGGAGGTAAAATATCTCTATGAAGAAAACTATAAAAAGTTGAAAAAATTGATGAAGACCTTAGAAGATGGAAAGATCTTCCATGATCTTGGATAGACAAAATAAATATCATCACAATGGCCATCCTCCCAAAAGTGATCTACAGATTCAATGCGATATTCATTAATTACCAAGATCACTCCTCACAGACATAGAAAAATCAGTCCTTAAATTCATTTGGAACAACAAAAAGCCCAGAATAGCCAAAGTAGTTCTTAGCAACAAGAATCATGTAAGAGGTATCACAATACCTGACTTCAAATTATACTACAAAGCCACAGTAATAAAAACAGCATGGTATTGGCACAAAAACAGACACATAGACCAATGGAGCAGAATAAAAGATTCAGAAACAAACCCACACACTTACAGTCAATTGATTTTTGACAAAGGAGCCAAAAACATACACTGGAAAAAAGATAGCCTCCTCAACAAATGATGCTGGCAAAACTGGTTAACCATATGCAGGAAAATGGAAATAAACCCTTTCTCACCCTGCACAAGAGTCAGTTCAAGATGGATCAAAGACCTGGAAATCAGGCCAGAGACCTTGCAGCTACTTGAAGACGGCATAGGACTAACACTTCAACACATAGGCACATGTAAAAACTTTCTCAACAAGACCTCAAAAGCACAAGCAACTCAAAGAAAGATCAATACATGGGATTGCATTAAACTGAACAGCTTCTGTACAGCAAAGGAAACCATCAAGAACCTCAACGGAGAGTCCACAGAGTGGGAGAAAATTTTTGCCAGCTATTCCTATGATAGAGGACTAATATCTAGAACATGACTTGACTTTCTGATCATCTTTGATTCCTACTAAGCACAACTGAGTCTCTTTCCCCTAGGCATCCATCTTTTATTTATTCACAATGAGCCCATCTTGTTTTCTCTTGTACAGGAATCATAAAAGGTTGGTATAAAATACTTGAAACTGACTCTTCTCAGCACCCATCTACTTAATCTCTTCTGACTAATTGAGGAGATAAGAAAGATATTAGAGGAATAGACATACTATGGGATTATTGAAATATGAGATCATTGAAAAGGTATATGAAGAAAGAGGAAAGCATTGAATAACCAAGACTCATTTGTAAGTTCTCCCTCCCTCTATCTAGTTGCTGGTTTGTGTTCTCTCTCTTTCTCTCTCTCTCTCTCTCTCTCTCTCTCTCTCTCTCTCTCTCTCTCTCTCTCTGTCTCTCTGTCTCTCTGTCTCTCTCCCTCACCTTACAGTCTTTTTCTCCTTCTATCTTCCTGTGCTTACCCATTTGTACAGGAATCACCATGTCTCGCATATATATGACCTACTAGCTCCAGGGCCCATCATCAATCACTGAGTTCCTTCTGCATCTCTTAGTTTATATTTCTGAGAACAACATGATTGTCTCTGTTCATCTTTTCAAGCTGGGCCACATTAGCTTGGTCGAGGTCATAAGTCTCAGAAAACCTTTCTTGTAGGTTATCCTAATCAAATGAGTTATGTTCGGGGGTGAGTAAGCCCTGCGTATTTCATGTTGAAAAGGAATTTCCCCAGAGAGGAGCATGGCTTACAGCTGTTATGAAATATGTCAGAGTTCCTTATATATCCCATCTTAATATTGATGTTTTACTTATATTTCTAGGAAAATAAGACTGTGAAATCTATAACACACACACACACACACACACACACACACACACACACACGTGTGTATGTGACTGATATACATGCATCTTTTAGAAACCACTAGTTTTATATTCATGAAATAAACAAAGGAACCACCTTTCTTTGTCAAAATATTACTGAGATGAGAAAAAAACCTTCACTTATAAATCTTTAGAGAAAAAATAAAACACTTCTGCCCAAAGACTTGATTTGCATGAGGCAGCTATAGGTTGTTTCAATCTAAGAGTATACCTCATCTGAGCATGGTGGCACACATCTGTATGTTTAGTATCTTGGAAGGCTGAGGCAGAAGGATCTCAAGTTCAAAGCCAGATTGGGCAACTTAGTGAGACCCTGCCTCAAAATAAAAATGGAAAAGTTTGAGGGATGTGCTCAGTGATTAGTGCCCTTAGTTCTAATCCCTAGTAACACACACACACACACATACACACACACACACACACACACACAACACACACACACACACACACACACACACACACACCCCACACACACACACCACACGTACTCCTTAGTGCTTGAGGATCTCCTGAACAAGGTTATCTATAGTGTGACCAAAGTTATACAGGAAGGTTGTAGGCCAGTGAGGGGCAGAAAATTGAAAAAATTAATTGAGTAATTGAGTTTGAGAGCTAGATACGTAAACTCATACTACAACTTGTACATCAAATGCAACTTAAACTCATACTACAACTTAAACTCATACAACTTAAATTCATACTACAACTTGCAAATAAAATGCAACATAAAAATGAATGGTATTTGCCTTAAAGTGGCATTCCTCCCATTCTTTTTCTTCAGTAATTTGCAATGCCAATATCTGTGTGGCACAGAATTCAGTCCACATATCACACTGACTCTTCCTTTGAAGGCTAAAATGGGCTAACTGTCTAATCAACTATTCAGTATTCATTCTCATATTCAGTGCTTAGCTCTCATGACAGCTAAAATAAAAGATAAAGCTAATTTACCCTAAAACTAGTTAAATTGGTGACTCCCCAACTAGGCAGGCTCAGGCAACAAAATTCTTCCTTCTCCTCCTCCTTCACTTTTTCTTCTTTGCCATCTTCTTTTTCTTCATTTCTCCTTCCTCTCCTTCTCTGTTTCCTCTTCCTCTTCCTCCTCCTCCTTCCTGTTTTTCATTGACTTACATGAAGACAGAAAACCTGAGCAAGGAAAACTATGGCTTGTACTAGAGATTATAGCATTGTCCCCTGTGCTTATGTCAAAGTCTCACAGTTATATAAGAGCCTTATTTCCATAAAATACTTAGTAGTTAACTACTCTACGGTTTGACACATCACCTTCTTGAAAACTGTGGTTTTCCAAGTCCTTGCCGCAGGCTCATGGTTGCCTTCACACTCTGTCTCGTGTAGTTCTTTATCACTCTCCCTGCCTCTCCTTATTGAATGTCATTTAGCTCTTGTCTCCATATTCATTTTCCTTCTGGGCCTTTGCATATGCTGTTAATCTGGGTTACACTTCTTAAGTTTGCCTCACTAATCCAAAATCATCCTCACCTTTTAATTGAGCCAAGTTCTCAAAATTCCTTCTCCAACCTCCCTGCCTGTCTACCTTCCTCTTCTTTGCTCATCTCAAGAGACTTGGGCAGCCATTGACCCACCTTTTATTGCAATAACCCATTATCTGGAAAACTCGAAGCTCCAAGAATCCAAGGATCTATCCTGATCACTTCTACATCTTTGGCCACTTGCCCAGTGCTTGAGAAATGAGGATTCAGTTAATATGTGTAAAAATAGTGAATGAGTCAGGAAACTAAATGACTCCCAAGTTAAGCACTAGACTTGAAAACAGGTGGTAAGCCATTTGGTTTTACTCTGCTTTGTTGTTCATATCATGTAGGCAAAGGTTAAGGAGAACAAAATGTTGGTAACTCCTTCAGAGTAAACGCTACACATTCCTCTGCATTACAGATTTTTCTAAAGGAAAGTTCTTGTTTTCTTCCCCACCATAGACAAGGGTCTTGCTATTTAACTAAAATTGTGCAATTTTAAAGATATGTGCTACAGGCACTAAAACTATATGATAAATTACTCATTTGAAAGGATTTCTCAAGACATTTTTCCCTTCAAAATTATAGAAGTTCCTTCAAACTAATGTATGCCATGCTCCAGTTAATTATGGTCTTTTTCTCCTTTTAGTTGTTTTTATTTCTCATAAGTAAAGAGAAAACTTTCATTTCTTAGAAACCCTTTTGTGAGTTTCTCTTTTCAAAGTAAAGATACCTCTAGAAAAGATAAAATGCAGAGTGATTACTTTTGTTGAAAAAAAGGAGAAGAGATCATGATTGAATATCTCCTGGCAGACCTGACAGCTCTGAGCTGTCACTGTTCACTAGAGTACAGGATCGGGAAATCCATGGAAATTCTGAGCTTCCCTTTCCTCCCAACAATTCCAAAATCTGTTGGTCTCTGTAGAAAAAGTGAGCTTTATCCCTAAATTATCCAGTAAGTTCAAGGGCCTCTTAGGGAGTAACCATACTCTTGCCTATAGGAAATTAGTCCTATTTTTATATGGGAACTGGGGACTTAAATTTATACCACTAAGAATTTATTGAGTGCCATCAAAGAAGATGGAGATTAGCAGATTGAATGTTTGGGAGAGAGTGCTTTGGGTCAGCCCTATGGAAGAAAGTAAAGGAAGGGACTGGGGAGAGAAAGAGGTTGAGCTGGGGTGTAGGGCCAAAGGCTTCTTTGGATGCCCTGCCTTGTCCAAGTTAGTCCAAGATGGCTTGGTCTTGCCACTCCCACATTGATTATTGGTGATGGTCCACCAACAAGCAGTGAACTATCTGCACCACTTGTTGAGAAGTCGGCTCTCTGCAACTAAGACATTACCAAAAAGGGTTGGCAGTCAAGGCTATTGACAGCATTTCCAGAAACCAAATGAGTCTGTTGTTAGGGAGATCTGGGTGATGTATTGCACACTGGCATTATGAAAACACTAAGTGACAATAAAATAAATGAGATATATTAATTGTGCCAAAAGAGATTTTAAATTATAAACAGGGAAACAGATCTAGTAGGAATCAATGAATAAAGAGAATTAGTTTAAGCCAGCTGCAGTGCCACATACCTGTAATCTCAGCACTTAGGAGGCTGAGACGGGAGGATTGTGGGTTTGATGAACAGCCTTGGCAACTTAGCAAGACTCTCAGCAACCTAGTTAAACCCTATTTTAAAACAAAAAAAACAAAAAATGAAAAATAAAAAAAGGTCTGGGGGCATGGCTCAGAGGTAGAATGCCACTGCGCTCAATCCATAGTTTAAAAATAGATAAATAAGTAAAAATAAAATAAATAAAAAATAAAAAAGATTAGTTTTCAGGAAAAGGAGAATTGGTCACTATGATGATGACAAAAAAAAAAAAAAAAAATTCCTAGAGGAGGTGCCATGCATGGATCCCTCAAATATTAGCAGCATTTCAACTGGTAGAGAAAGTGGGAGGGAGAGCTGATAGGCCTCAAGGAAAGTATGATACCCAGAGAGAGGAGCTGTATTCATAAACAAATGGCAGAGGCTCAACTGTGAGATTGAAATAGAGAGGTAGTCACGGTAGAATGGCAGAGCAGCTAAATCCAACCACAGAGGTCACATTAACCTCCACGGTGTCAAATTGAAGCTCGGTGAAAGTTGTTCTCACGTAGGTAATGTTTTAGTGGTGGAAATTAAAAATTGAGGGAGAAATGCTGGGTCTGGTAACATTGAGCCCACATTCCCTCATGACATACTCTCAGTTGAAGCTGAGTAACGGGCATGTCCTAGATAGCTGACACACATTCTTCAGCCCTCCACAGTCGTCAGTGCTCTATATAAATACATATCTAGCCCTCTCTATATGCCTCTCACTGCAGGACGCTATGTTGAGGATGCTTGCTCATTCCAACATTATTATTTCATGGATTAAGAAACCAGAGGCAGCTGGGTTCATGCCTGTAATCTCAGTACTCTGGAGGCTGGGGCAGGAGGATTTTTTTTTTTTTTTTTTTTCGGTACTGGGGATTGAACTCAGGGGCGTTCTACCTCTGAGCTACACCCAAAGCCCTATTTTTTATTCTTTATTTTGAAGCCGGGTTTCCCTAAGTTGCGGAGTGCCTCACTAGGTAGCTGAGGCTGGCCGCGAACCTGGATCCTCCGGTCTCAGCCTCCCGAAGGCTGGGATTACAAGTGTGCGCCACCACGCCCGGCTGATGAATTTGGGGTTT
Organism: Graphiurus murinus; assembly: GCA_004027655.1. Taxonomy (NCBI): domain Eukaryota; kingdom Metazoa; phylum Chordata; class Mammalia; order Rodentia; family Gliridae; genus Graphiurus; species Graphiurus murinus. The sequence goes on along the minus strand of PVLC010006163.1, from coordinate 19,512 downwards.
TAATCCAGCCTCAGTAACTTAGCAGAGCTCTCAGCAACTTATTGAGGCCCTGTTTCTAAATAAAAAAATAAACTGGTGCTGGGGGTGTACCTGAGAGGTAGGATGACTCTGGATTCAATCTCTGGCACCACAAACAAAACAAAACAAGAAAAACCAACAAGTAAAGTGGGGGGGGGCACATAATCTCTCTAAGACCCTCTCTCTATCTCTATCTTAGTTGATTCTCTAGATAATACATCAATTTAAGTAATTTTTTAAAATCTCACTGTTATGACGACTATGAAGTTCTATGATATATTAGTTATTTATCAATATGTAAAAATGTTACCCCAAATTTAGAAACCTAAGACCACAGTCAATGTTTATTGTCTCATCTAGTTGTGGTGGGTGGGGAATACGGGAGTTGCCTAGCTGGGTGGTTCTGACTTGAAATCTCTCATGAAGCTGCATTTAAAGTGTTGGTCATGGCTGCAGGTGTCTGAAGGCTTAACACAGGCCAAAGGAGCCACTTCCAACATGGCCAGTTTACATGCATGGCAAGTTAATGCTGGCTGATGGCTAGAACTTTCTGTTCTTTGTCACCTGGGTCTCTTCCTGGTCTTCTTTAATGGCCTCATAGCTTGGCAGCTGGCTTCTTGTAGAGTGTGCGATCCAAGAGAGAGAAGCAGAAGCAGCTTCGTCTTTTAAACCTAACCAGGAAGGGAGTAGTGCTTTCATGGTATCCTATTGGTTGCGCAAGTCAGTGCTGTTCAACTAGACAAGGACCCGTATCCACAGAAACAAGAACCATTCAAGGCTATTTTGGAGGCTAGCTTCCACACCTGAAGAAAGGGACCATGTTGTTTTCTTGAATTTCTTCATCTGTAGCCCACCAAATCTCCCAAGTTAGTGGTAACCACATTTTTTTAGTACTCTGTGGCTCTCCCATAACTATGAATCCTTTCATAGAGTTAATATGTAATGATATTTTCATTTAAAATTCCTCCAGAATTTTAAAGTAAATTAAACTGTGGTCAGCGTTAAAAATGCAAAGAAGAATGTATATAAATAAAACTATATTTAAATATGCACATCTTCCAAAATATAGCTCATAGAGAGGGCCTCCACTACTACTGAATTACCACTTACTTTCTCCTATCAGTTAAATCCAGCTGTCGCCTCATCTGCTTCCCAGTGGTCAGTGAAAACGTTCACATTTCTTATGAATTATATTCTATATTTAGTCACTAATATTCCTGATGGTGCGCTCAGCATCAGTTTTCTGCAATGAATATTAAGGAAAATCTGACCTTTTTCTTCCAAATACCTAATCTGTGGATAGAGTTTAAAGCAGTTTCTCAGTTTGAGATGAAATAGATATTTATGTTTTCTGTGATTTCATCATCTTAATTACATAATACCAGGGTTACCTCCATCTTTTAATAGTAGTTATAACATAATGTCCATCTACATGACAGCTCCCTACCAAAAAGGTGAGTGTTTGTTTACCTTTTGGAAACACTTTGCAAGAGGCGGTGGGTAGCCATTTCCAATACGGAGAAGGCTGGTTGATCAGATAGCAGCAAAACTAATGAAAAGCATCACAGAAGTGACAGCAAGATTAATTAAGTTCCTCCAGCCGTATTCACGTGTGGCTGTGCAGAGTTCCTCTGGGTCTCTGCTGCAGTTAAATGGTATTCATGGTGACAAATACCGTAGATTTCTAGAGCTGACACTTTGAGTCAAGGGTAAAAAATCACATCCGGTCATTGTATCCGCCAAAATGATCAGAGATGCACCTTTCGGATCATCAGTATATTCGAGCAACGCCAAGATGAGATGGAGAGATAATCATCAGGATGTCCAAATTGCAATATTTTATTTTCCAACGGCATTTTTTTTCCTCATGGGTTTTAGACATTTTGACAGAGGAAGCCAAACAAATTTCCACCTCCTGTATTTGACTGCAGGCACAGAATTATGCACACTTCGAAACACTTTCAATTACTTTGTGAATTCTTACAACATTGGGGATCAGTTGTTCTGTCTGCTGACTCTGTGTAGTTATTATTACAGCGTATATAAAAATGGAATGTCCATGACCTAAAGCATCCAGATTTACTAGAGCTGTACTCACTGTATCTTGAAAGATCTTTTTTTTTTTTTTAAAGCAAAAGAAGGAATTCAATATGATGCTGTTTTACTCCATCCATTTTGTTTGCAAGCACGTTTGTGGTGGAGCTGGGATGGGGAGGACTAATTCTCAAAGAGCTGCCCAGGAAACCATAAATGAATTTTATTTTAAGAAAAATTGGAAACCTCTGGAGTGTATAAGATCTTTCAACCTGCTGCACAAGATATATTAACTCATGTTATTGTGTCACCAAGTGTCTTCAGAGGCATATTAATCCATTTTTGTCCTTGGAAACACTCGTGAGTTTATTCATGTATTCACTCAGCAAACACTGTCTACATAATCTGGCAACTAAAATTCACATCCTTTAACATGGAATGTGAGATCACACCCAATATGACTTCTGTGTTTTCCCATCTAACCTTATTTTGCTTGAAGATCTTTTCTCTAGACTCAGCATTTATAGTCTCAGCCTTGTCATTTGAGGTCTGTGTTGATTCTACAGAGAGGGTGTAAGTTCTGTGTCTCCCCTGCAGGCTGCCAGGATCGCCTAACCCCTATCATATCTTCTTTTACCAAGTCTTTATACACATGTCCTACAGTATTCATTTGTTACTGTGTATTACTTTTGCTTTTACATATTTTTTTGATATATGCCTCATTTCTTCAGTGTTTTGTAAGGCAAGATGTGGTGACACACATCTATAACCCCAGCACTTGGGAGACTGAGGCAGGAAAACTACAGACTTGAGACCAGCCTCAGAAACTTAGCGAGACCCTAATTTGAAATAAATAAAATAAAATAACATAAAATAAAATAAGGCTGGGGAGTGCAGATCAGAGGTAGAATGCTCCTGGGTTCAATCCCTAGTACCACATCCGCACACACACACACACACAAAAAGTGTTTTGAGGGATAAAGATGTGGCTTAAACATTCAAGTTCAGTATTTTGTTGTTATAGGACATATCTTTTTATGGCAATCATGATGATAATTTGATTTCTTATGAGTAAAGCACAGAACTAGGTAGTTTGAGGCCACTAAACTCAAGATATTGCACTCATCTAATTCTTGGAGACGTCTACATAGGTATAAGCAAAGAGCCAGGGTCTCCAATATAAAAACTAAATACAAATAAAACTTTCTAGCCCGGCGTGGTGGCGCACGCTTGTAATCCCAGCATTTGGGAGGCTGAGACTGGAGGATCCAGGTTTGCGGCTGCCTCAGCTACCTACTGAGGCACTCCTCAACTTAGTGAGACCCTGTTTCAAAATAAAGAATAAAAAATAGGGCTGGGGGTATAGCTCAGAGGTAGAATGCCCCTGAGTTCAATCCCAGTACCACAAAATCAATCAATCAATCAATAAATAAATAAAACTTTCTGAAAACCTGTGTGTGTGTGTCTCTGTGTGTGTGTGTGTTTGTGTGTGTGTGTGTGTGTGTGTGTGTGTGTGTGTGTGTGTGTGTGTGGAGAGAGAGAGAGAGAGAGTATGAATCTGATAACCTGCAGAAAGGAAGTTTGCAATGCTCCTTATTGTAAGAGGACCAGGATTATCTATCAATCAATGTGAATGCACAGATACAAATCCACCCAGGAAACACCTGGGGGTTTCATTAGCTTCACCCACATCACTCTCTGCCTGTCTCTCTAGTCCTAACTGTGATGCTTGGCTACCCTATTAGATTTCTTGACCTGCTCCACCCACTAAATGCCTGATCTGCCTCTTTCCCAATGGCTGACCTGCCTCCAGATTCCTAGCTGGCCTCTCCTCAGAGCTTTGAGGCTTCTGTCTCCACCCTAAAATCACTCTTGGAGTCTCCTCTTTCTGACCATGCTGCTTCCTAAATCAGAGACAATGTCTGATGTTAACGGCAGGCTGCAGTCACTAACTCAATATGCTATGCCTTTGGGATGCATTTCAGCTGTGTTCTGGGGTATGTTAAAACATTCAAAGAATTAACATTTATCTAACATTTTCTCCATGACTCCAAAGAGCATTCATTCTACTGGAGAGATATTGGCAACTGAGCAAGTCACTGAAATACAATCTGATAAATACTGCAATAGGGTTATACAAAGAGCAATTAGAAGTTAATTAAAAGAACGAATGAAGCCGGGCGTGGTGGCGCACGCTTGTAATCCCAGCATTTGGGAGGCTGAGACTGGAGGATCCGGGTTCGCGGCCAGCCTCAGCTACCTAGTGAGGCCCTCTGCAACTTAGTGAGACTCGGTTTCAGAATAAAAAATAGGGCTGGGGGTATAGCTTGGAGGTAGAATGCCTCTGAGTTCAATCCCCAGTACCACAAAAAAAAAAAAAACAAAAAAAAAAAAAACAAATGAATGAGACATCTTAGAAGAAATCTTAAAAAATAGAATATCTAAGCTGTATTGGATGGTTGAAAAAAATAACTAGATGGATGAAGGGGAAGAAAAAGGGTATTCCTGGAAAATAATGTACAGTAGTATCTCCTTAGCTGTAATTTTACTTTCTGCATTTTAAGTTATCCACCATCCAAAAATATTAAATGGGAATATCCAGAAATGATGAATTTATAAATCTAAAATTGTGTGCCATTCCAAGTAGCAAGATGACATCTCATACTATCCTGTTCCTTCCTTCTTGGGACAAGAATCATGGTTTATTAAGTGTATTGACATTGTGTAGACTCCTCAACTCGCCATTGCTCACTGGATGTTTTGGTTAGGAGTTTATCCTGGTATCACACCGCTTGTATTCAGGTAACCTTTATTTTATTTAATTATGTCCCCAAAGTGCAAGCTTTTTGTTATAGTGTTTCTATGATGTGGGCATGGTTGGAGTGTGTCGCCCAAGATTTCATGTGTTGAAATTTAATCACCACTATGAGGTATGGAGAAGGTGGGAACTTTAATCTAGGATGTTTATAGATGGGGGTCTTTGAGAGAGCATTAGGATTAGATAAGGTCATCAGGGTGGAGTGAATATTCATGGCTTTATAAAAAAAAAAAAAAAAGAGAGGGAGATGAGACACACACTCCCTGCCTCATGCTCTGTGATGCTCAGAACCACCTTGCAACTATGCTAGCAAGAATACTATCACCAGATGTAGTCCCTTGAACTTGGACCTCTAGAACCATGAGCAAAATAAACCTTTTTCCGTTATAATTTACCCCATCTGTAGTATTGTGTTATTGCCAAAGCAAATAGACTAATACAAATATATCACTATGATTGTTCTATTTTATATTTATTATTTATCATAAATTTATAAAATAAATGTTTATCATAGGTATTTATGCATAGAAGAAAAATCAGAAGATATGTAGACTTTCTTACTATCTTCAGTTTCAAGTACCACTGGAATTCTTGGAATGTATCTCTCACATAAGGGTGGTCAAGTAATCAGGGATATAAATACTTATTTTGAATAGGATCAGGAGAATATAATATTGAGGTAGAAGACTTTTGAGCAATTTATTCACTCAATATATATTAATTGCATGTATCCTGTGTTTTTGACACCATTTTAGGCACTAGATGTAGCATGAACACAGTAGACTTCTCTGTGCGCTCACTCATTATAACCAATGAATTAATGAGACATAGAATGCTTTAGATCCTGCCCCCTATCTGAGAGGAAGGTGGAAGAGGTTCCAAGTTCTATTGGATAAATTATAATACAGAAACCTCTAGAATGTAAGCTTGTATAGACAGATTTCTATAATTTCATTCATTTATTTTCAGCTTCTAGAACACCACTTGATACATAGGTACCCAATAACACACACACACACACACACACATATATATATGTATATATATACGTATATACATATGTATATATATACATACATACTGGGAATTGAACCTCTGAGCTACATTCTATTTATTTATTTATTTATTTATTTATTTATTTATTTATTGTAAAACAGGTTCTTATTAAATTTCTGAGGCTGGTCTCTAATTTGCAATCCTCCTGTCTCAGCCTTCCAAGTACTTGGAATTATAGGCATGCATTAACCACACCTGGTTCCAATAACTGTTCTTTTAAATGAATAAACATTCATAGGTCACAACAGGCTCCAAGGTAAGAATTCTGAAAGGATTCTAAATGTCAGTTACTAAGTATTTTTTTTAGAAACCCTATTAGTTGGTTAACTGGAGAAATAAGGTCACATATATAAAGGCTTGTCTCTAAAGTCAAAACACAAACAGATAGAAATTTAGAACATTATGCTGTTTGTAGGATTTTTATTCTTATCACAGTTTTAGTGCATCTTTTCTTATAGGTGATTAATTTTTTATATTAAGGTCCTCAGGCACTTAATTTCTACTGTATCTTATCCAGTAAAAATCTGGGAATAACAATGATTTATGAGTTTGTAACATTGTCTACACAACATAAACATTTCTGACTGAAATACTACATAGGTTAATTTAACTCAGTATATGTTCTCATATAGGCAAATTATTTGTCTACTTTTCAAATGGTTCTGACATCAGATGGTGGTAGATTAGATGCAAACTTGGGCTTAAAATGAATAGCTTTCTATTGCATATCATTCATGTGACATGTCATCAAACATTTATTTAACAAGTTAGTATGCTTTCAACAAATAAATACTCTATCACCAAATACTCACGGACATGTCCTCTTGCTCATTTTTTAGGGGATTGAACCCAGGAGGCTTCTACCTCTGAGCCACACCCCCAGTCCCTTTTAGTTTTTATTTTGAAACAGGGTCTTGCTAAATTGCTGAGGTTGGGTTTGAACCTGTGATCCTCCTGTCTCAGCCTCCAAAGTACTTGGATTATAGGCATGCGTCGCCACACCCAGATTCTCTTGCTCTTATGTCTCAGGGCTTAATGTTTACTCTCTTCTGTTTTTCCTTCTATACTCCCTTGAAGTTACCATCCAGTCTCATGGATTTAATTGCCATCCATAAAATGACGACTTCAAAATTTAAACATGAAGGGCAAACATCTCCTCTGCACTCTAGACCATTATAGTCAAACTGCTATGGAACATTACCACTTACATATAATAGGAATATCAAACTGAGCATGCCCCATGTTGGCTACCTCTGAACATTCACCATTTAAGTTCCTCTACAGTTTTCTTTGTATCAGTTAGTGGAAATACCACCTTTTAAATTGTTCCACCCTCAAATTTTGACTAATTACTTAGCCTTTATTTTTCTTTTCATCAATTACCCAACACACTATCAGGACAGCCCAGTGACCATTTTGATATACATATAGAATCTGACCATATTTAACCACCTCCATGCTCTTACACTGGCTCAAGCCACCATCCTTTTCTCTGTGATTATATAAGCTTCTTAACTTGTCATCCTACCTCTGTCCTCACTCCCCATAGCCTGTTCTCCACACAACCACAGCAAACCTGTTAGTATGTCAAATATTGTTAGTTCAAAGACCTGCCATAAAAGACATAATAAAAATCAAAGTCTTAGAAATTACTCACAAAGTCCTTCTGAATTTGTCTCCATGTTACCTCTTTAAATTCAACTCTTAGTTTGTTATTTTGTACCTACCCTGCTCTGCCATATTGTCCTCATTGCTATTCCTATACCCAAAAGAGTCATGTCCCCTCTTTGCTCTTTGTATTTTCTTTGTGTGTGTGTGTGTGTGTGTGTGTGTGTGTGGTGTTGTCCTGAGGATTCAACCCAGGAGCATTCTACCTCTGAGTTACACCCCTACCCTTTTTATTTTGAAACATGGTCTTACTAAGTTACTGAGATTCTCATTAAATTGTGGAGGGCAGTCTTGAACCTCTTGCCTCAGACTTCCAAGTATTGGGAATATAGGTGTGCTCCACCACTCCCAGCCTCCTTTTGTCTTTTCTGCAGTGTTCTTCGTGCAACACTTGGAATAATTCCTGGAACATAAAAGGCACTAATAAGATATTTAATGTATTAAAAAAAAAACTATTGAATGTATTGGTATATGTGAATCAACTCATTAAATGACTGATTTGTGTCAGATCATGGCAATAATAAAGAACATCCTCTATTATTTAAATGACAAACAAATAAAGGCAAGTTCCACACTGTTTTTAAATGCTAGAGTAGGAATAAGGACAGGATGCTATGTGAAAACTATGCAAGCTGTACCTCGTTTGGTCTTGCAGATGGGAAAACATTCTTAGGAGGCATAATGCTTGAACACAGACCCAGAGATTGAATAGGGACTGTTCCAGTACAGAGAGCAGGTAAGAGAGAATATAGTCCTCGGGGCAACTCAAGTGGTACATTAGAGTTGGGGTGAATAGTGTGAAGAATAAAGCATTGTTTTTCGATTAGAAATAGAATGTCCCCTGAAGAACTCATGCATCAGTGCTCAGAGTTGATGTCATCAAGTCATGAGGGTTATAATCTCATTAGTGTATCAGTCCTTTGTGACAGGCTTCTCTAAGTGGGTGGATGTTCTGGAGAAGGCTGGTCGCTGAGGCTGTGGCCTCAGGGACTGTGCTTTTGTCTTTGAATCCCTTTGCTTGCTTGTTTTCTTGCTTCTGGTCCCCATGATGTGAGAGCAGAGCCCAAGCGTGCATGCTTGCTCTCTCTCTCTTTCTCTCTTTCTGCTTCCCATTGCCATGCCCTGAGCTATGCAGACCTCAGGCTCACACAGGCTGAACCCCGAAAACTCCAAACACTGTGAGCAAATAAACTTTCTTTCCTCGAAATTGTGTAGTCTGTTCTTTTGGATTATAGCAGTGGGAATGTTGACCAAAACCAGCATTCACCAATCAGGGAGTAAAGAAGGGGCTAGTTGTAAAAGGCCTTATATATCATGGTAGGTAAAGCAGAGTGAGAGTGAAGAGTAAGGCAGTAACATGGTCATGCCTTTTTTGTTTTGGTTTTGGTACTAGGGATAGAACCAAGTTGCATTCTACCTCCAAGCTACACCTCCAGTCCCTTTTATTTTGAAGCAGGGTCTTGTAAGTTGTGCTGAGAGTCTTGCTAAGTTGCTGAAGCTAACCTGGAACCTACAATTCTCCTGTCTCATCCTCCCAAGTGCTGAGATTACAGGTGTGTGCCACCATGCCCTAGTAGATCATGCCTTTATTAAAGAAGATAATAACAGATCTAATATGGAGAATGGATTGGACATCAGCAAGCCTGGAGTCAGCAACACTGGATAACATTTTATTGCTGTAATACAGACAAGAAATAAAGGCGAACCAAACTAAAACTCAGGGGAAGGCGATGGAAGACACAACTGGGCTATGCTAACCCGGTGCTGAATTACTGCCGCACACAGCTATAGAGAATTTGAAAGGACAAACAAGCTCACTAACTGTGGCCTGCAGTACCACCTGGCATCTGTATTGCATGGAATTTAAGAACAGCTGCGGCTAAGCATGGACAAATTCAATTTGTGTAAACACTTTGCACAAAACACCATCAACCTCAAAGAATTGACTGCAGGCACATAGAAAAGTATGATGTTTTACACACAATACAGCTGTACTTGGTATTCTATTCATTCATTCATTCATTCATTCACTCACTCACAAATATTTACCAAGTAGTTACCAGTAGCAGGACTGTGGATGCACCATTGAACAGACAAAACTCCCCATTTTCATGAAGATTATATTGCAGCAAGGAACAATCAAAATAAATATGTCACTGGGCATGATGGCACACTCCTGTAATCTCAGTACATGGGAGGCTGAGACAGGAGGATAACAGATTCAAGGCCAGCCTCAGAAACTTAGTGAAGCCCTCTGCAACTTACTGAGACCCTGTTTCAAAATAAAAATAATAATATAGTACTGGAGGTGTTGCTCAGAGGTACTGGATTCAATCCCCAGTACCACAATAAATAAATAAACAAACAAATAATAAACAGATGTCTATATTAGCTTGTCAGATGATAATTGCTATGGAGAAAGAAAAGGGGAGAAGGAGGTCAGGAAATCACACAAAAGATAAAAGCTTAAAACTGAAAATGGGAAGTGAAGGAATTCACTGATGAAGCTCTGAGCAAGACTTGAAGGAGAAGAGGAATGAAGACAGGCAGCTACCTGGATCTTATAGCAGAGAGAAAATTCTCACCTCGAAGATGTCACTGGTCTAATGGCATCCTTTGAGTAGTGAAAGGCACAGTTCTGTCTGGTAAGTTGGCTGATGACATGGTTGGCCCCCGATGAACTGACTTGATTACTCTTCAGACATTCCCAGGTCTTGAGAGTTTCTTCGAGATAGGGTCAGAGAAAGTTGAGAGACATAAACCAGGTTCTTCCCTGGTGACATGACAGCATCTGTCTGGCATGGCTGGCACATCCACATTCCCATCACTTCTTTTCATCTAGATATAAGTAAATTTGTGTCTGATACCTGGACATTCCAGATGACCCTTAATAGGGGAAGGGGAGCCACATACTTTTCAATAAAGAAGATACCTCTCTTTTGGAGTTGGACAGAATTCCATTGCATAGACATAGCACTCAGTTGATCCTTAGATACCATACTCTTTCCATGGTTACACACTGCTCATTTTGGTATAATCCTCTATAGACCAGGTCCAGGTTGGCATGTTTTATCACTAAATATTCTATGCCTATGAATTTGTGATCATATTTGTTTCTGAAACATGCAGCGACATACTGTGATTGGGGAAAACCTTTCCCTAAGTCATTCTTAATGGCACACTTGAATAAAGCAACCTGTTTGAAAATTCTAACATAAATTCAACGTAAAAAACACAGTTTTTCTCTGTGTGTGTGTGTGTGTGTATGTATGTGTGTGTGTGTGGTACTGGGGATTGAAAACAGGGGCATTCTATCTCCCAGCTATTCCCACAGCCCTATTTATTTATTTAGGTTGCTCTGAGTCTCATTAAATTGCTGAAGCTGGTTTCAAACCTGCAACTCTCCAACTCTCCTGTCTCAGCCTCTAAAGTACTGGGATTAGAGATATATACCACCACACCCAGCTAACAATTGTTCTTAAGTAACTTCATCATTGAGAAAGTTGCTTAACATCTCTGAGCCTCGGTATCTTCATTTGCAACATTAAGTATATCTTATACCTCAGTTTGTTGGTAAAACAGACGACATATGTGAACATACCATATAAGTATAAAATGTCATGCAAATGCATGGGTGTTACTAATGACACAGAGAGTCCTTTCAGTCCTCCTCTTTAAATTCACCTCTCAATGCTTGTGTCTTCCAACTACAGGAACTCAAGTGGACCAAAACTTCTAACATTGAACTGCAGTGCCCCCTAGCACATGTAAGAAGTCAAGGCAGCTGATTGGCTTCATGTGTATGTGTGTGAATAAGCTTCATGAATAAGCTCTACCACAGATGGTTCTTCTGCCTGAAGGGAGGACCATTAATTGTACATTTGGACAATTTCCATCTGTCCAAAAGGAAAAACATTTAGGTTTTTTTCCCCCTCAGCACTCGCCTATAACATTGTTTGTATTTATAATTTTTAAAAATGAGTGGAAAAGGAAATACCCTTTACTATTTAAACTTTCCTCCCCCAAATTACTTTAAATAAATGCTATTTCTAAAAGAAAAGCACTAGAGTTATCTTAAGGTTTGCTATACATCCAATTTGTATTTGATTCCTTATTCACATTCACAAATGTTTTGTGATCCAATGTGAGAGAGGGGACCAGTCACAGCACTCTTCTCTCAGAGGGGAAATAGAGGGCTAAGGTTTTTGCGAGGTTGTATAGAAAGCTGTCACGGTGAGCTTCAGCCCCCTAGTTCTAAAACCTATTAAATCTACCAAAAGATACAGAATTGTTTAAGGAAACATCACTGAATATATTAATATCAAAATTTAAGACTTTTTGCTAACATGGTTTATAAAAGACCAGATTTAAAAAAAAAAAAAAGAAAAAGAAAACATCAGTTGCTTCCTTCCAGAGTCTGCCGTTGTTTTTCTCCAACTCTTAATTTTTATGGAAATTTTTATGTTTAAATGATTCAGGAGGTAAATTGGGTCCCAAAGTGATGAGTCTTTTGGAAACAGAACTTGCTGTATGGATTTATTTTCCATGCTGAACATTTAAGTATTAATCAGCACAGCTTTGAGGGATTTCTTTCTAAAACCCTTTTTTTGTGTGTGTGTAAGATAGGAATATAATTTGTTATACCATTGGAGGAGCCAGAGACTTTGCTAGGCTTTCTTAACTATTCATCTCAAATTGTATGTGTGTGTGTGTGTGTGTGTGTGTGTGTGTGTGTGTGATTATATTATATCCACGACTAGTCTTGAATTATGACATGATCTTAGTTGCCTTTCAAGCTAAATGTCTCTCCCCTTTAGGGGGTCAAAGATCATTTTAGCCTCAGCGTGCTTTCTAACTTCTTACAAAGGGAGGCAGCACATGCCATGTGTGAAGCTGGGGGTGGGGGGGGGTGACTCTTAACACCCAAGTATTTCTCTTTACATCTCTCTATTAACCTAACTCGGGAAACACTCAAGAAATTAAAGAATGACTTGCCCAGCAAGTGGTTTTGTGCCATCTGATCACTTCTAAGACCTTTACTACCCTAGTGATGGCTCCTTGGATCCCTCTTCTTCCTCTCACGAATAAACATCACAAACAATAACAACTACAACAAACCCCCAAGCTCAGAGCAAAGGAAATGCAGGCACACAGCACCACCTCTCTTCTTGCTGCCTTTCCAACTTGGTAGGGAAAGCTACATTTTGGCAAGGGTCATGGCATTCCCAGGAGGGGCGAGGTCAAAGTGTGTCTGATCCTACATGCATGGCAGAATTCACCTTCCCAAGTCTCCTCCCTTCACGCACCGGTGGCTCCGGGTGCATCTGAGACCCTTCTCTCTTTAAGAGAGCCTGGCGTGCCCCTCACTCCGCCCCCTCCCAAGTCTCTGGGCTGGTCCACGCTCCCCGAGAGAGCCATGGTTGGTCCAGGCAGGCAATCAGAGCACCTCGTGGACCCGCGGCTCATCGCGGGTGGGGTGAGGTGGGGTGGGGTGGGGTCTGTTTGTAGTACTCTCAGTCCTGATGTCACAGGCTCGGCGGCAAGGACATCACAAGGAGGAGTCGGATTACAGTAAGGATGGGCAGCGCAGCCGGCAGCCCGGGCGCACGCTCCAGCCGCCGGGGACCGTAGCCCTGGCCAGGCTGCCTGCGAGGCGCGGCTCTCGGCCCGCGGAGGAGGTGGAGGAGGAGGAGGAGGAGGAGGCGCGCTCGGCACTCTCAGCTCTCGGCGCCGGGGACGTTGTCACCGACTGTAGCATGCCCCGGCTCTGCTCGGCGCGGCAGCCTTGGATGCGAGCTGATGCTGAAGGCGCCGCGGTGGGCTCCCAGCTGTCCACTTAATGAGACACATAATGTATTTTGGTGAGTGTTCCCTCCGCGTTGCAATTCTGGGGTTGCCTCTGTCTCTTTGTATCAGGCAGACGAGCTCTTGAATATATATATATATATATATTTATATATATTATATACCTCCAGTTGGCAACGGGAGGACCCCGCCGGTGCAGCTTCCAAACACTTCCTTTGTGCTACAATCAATTGGGGCTGTTCACAGGAGATGCGTTTAAGTTGGAGAAGAAAAGAGACAGGGGTGGGGGTGGATAAACTTTGCCTGGATCTGTCGGGCAGTGTGAAGTTGGCTTATTCAGCTAGGTGAAGAAGGAGAAATGGTGTTCAGCGTGGGAAGTCATGGGCCAACTTAATGGAACGTGAAACAAAGTTCCTATACTATTGATGCTGCGAACGCTTAGTCAATAGGAACGTCTCGTTAAGCATTTGGTTTTTCCTAATTCTCCCGCAGAGGAGGGAAACAGTCGGTTGTGAGCACAGACCTAGGAGCTCCTCACACCATCACTGTGCTCCCGCCGGCTAGGAGCAGCCTCGCACACGGTGCATATTATTTTAAACCTTTAGAGGTCTCCGAGCTGTTGAATATTTGTGCGGTTTAGTTTTGTGCCGGGGTGCGGTGGAAGCCTCCCTTAGGTCTCCAGCTGGAGCTCCGCTGCTGCTTGCATTTTCCAGAGGCATGCTGAGGCTGGGATCTGGGCTATCCCTTGAGCACTGCAAGTGGGCTGGGAGCTGTACATTTGCACTGTAACGCTGCAACTTACTGCTAGGGAGGAAGGCAGGAGCCCTTCACGAAATAAGAAGAGATCAAGGACTGGACTATCCTCTCCTCTCTCCTCCTTCCTGAAGTTATGCTTTCCTTCTGTAAGTCCTATCCGGCGTCGTCATTTGAGGGCATCTATCTGATCTTAAAAGGTTCGTGAGAGCGACTGCAAAGGGAGGGGACGGGGAGCGTTCTAAGATGCAAATGCTCTGGGTGATTTCTTGCTTTGCTTTAAACGTTAAATCTGGAGTCTCCTCTCAGAGGAGAGAAGTATTTAGATGTACTTGGGTTTGGGGCACGAATGAGTTTGTCGGGTATGTATTCCTGTGTGTAGTCTGCTTTGTTTTGTTTTCTTGAGCCTTTGAAACATTTAAGAAAGTAGGAAAGGAACCCGGATTGCAAGAGCTGAATGCCTTTAGTCGTCTTGACAGCAGTTTTGATTTCCCTATAATTTGTGTCATATTAGAAAAGAAGTCTTAAAATAACCAAAATGGATTTGAAGAGAGACTATCCTCATTTCATAGCCCAATTTAAGCAGATTCCAGAGTTAAGCAGTGCTTCCTTCATAGGAGCAGTGATGAAGATGGTAAGCTTGTTTGTAGGCAACTAATGGGATAGCATTTCCTATGCATGCATTTTTGATCAGTGGAAAGACTTGCAAAGATAATATGCTCTTTGGACAAAATTCGGCATCTATAATGATATTGATGGGCACTAAAGAAGATTACAATTTCATTTTAAGTTTTCAGGCTCTTACAAAGATTCCGTATGTGATTATAATGAGGAGGTAGAACTACCCAGAGAGGCAGTAGAGTCTGAAAGTCCTGGTCAGGGGCCATCCATGCTGTTTGGGATTACGATGTGGCTGTTGGGGAAATGGTCACTGGGCTAGCTCATGTGTTTCACTGGATGCTAGTCCAGCTGTCTTGTAAAGCAGGGTGATTCACTGGGTAATTAGTTGCATTGTGTAATGCAAGTTTTTAATAGTACAAATTGAAATGTGATGTTCTCTTTACTTCTAATGAGACTATACTCTTTGAAAGGCAAGGCTAAAGTCAGGAACGAACGTGGTCCAGTCTCACCATTATTCCAGCTTGAGATGTGTTTTCCTCTTCCTGCAGGAAATCATGTGTGTTGAGGAATGCCGTTTCTTTCAGGTTACGCTATGCAGCCCCTCACTTGAGCTGTTAGACACCCAGAACTCTGGGAGCCCAAATGGCTTTAATGAAATGTGTGGTATAAGAGCGAGGGCAAAAAAGAATTGGGCAGAAAGCTTCAGGCATGTTAAAATTCAACAGCTTTCTAAATGTGTCTGCAAGCCTCTTAGACTGTGTGTGTGTATGTGTGTATATGTGTTGTGTGTATGTTCTTATATGTGTGTATGTGTGTTCATCTACAAATTTATCTGTTTCAGGTAATTTTGTTAAAGAAAAACTGTTTTCACTTTGCAAATTGGTTGACCATTAGTTTTCGTCATTTTTCAACTGCAAATGTTTTATCAAGTCAAGGAGAGTATGCATGAAGAGAATGCCAGGCTGTGTGCTTGGGCTTCCCTGATGATTTGTGGGAATGGGGTAGAGGTGTCAGGGGTCTTTTATTTGTGTCCCCAGCAGGGAGTGATGAAGAGCGTGGTAATGCTATGATACCAGGTGATTTGATACAAAAGCAGGAAATTTACTTCCCTTATAAATAATCTGACTTGTCAGGACTTGCCCCCTTTAGATGTAACTGAGGAATCTTTGCTGGAATAGGCTGGCTCAGTCTATCTACTTCTTTTTAAGCCTCTGTCCCCTTAGGGACTGGGTAATCGGACCCTGTCCTGACTTAGCTGGAGTCATTGCATGTGTGTGTGTGTGTGTGTGTGTGTGTGTGTGTGTGTGTGTGTGTGTAAGTTGGTAGGATAACTAATATTTCCAGTTCTTAAGAACAGCTCGTGTTTTGAGTGTGCTTGTCTCAGACTCGCAAGACTAATGGACCCTTTTAATGACTTAAGCCTCACTTTTATCTCTCATTGAGATTTTCAGTGCCGTGTTTTCAATAATTGTTCATTTGCTCTCACTGAGCAGTGATTTAAGAGTTTGCTGTTCAGTCACCGTGGATACTTTTGTTACTTACTCCATCGATCTTGCATTCATTACTTGGAGTTAAATATAAGGGTCATGCGAGAGAAAGAAGCAAGGAACATCCCAGTCAGCATCCTGAGAGGGATTTACTGGCTAAGCGAGGGGAAAATAATAAATACTTAGGAAGTTACCTTCCCCACCCCCACAGATATATTATGTAGTTAAACATTACATGTATGAAGGATGAACAGCCATTAATAATTTATCCAGAAATAACGGTGAGGCCGCTGGGAGATGTCTCCCCAGGTTAAGGAAGAGAGGCTGTGGGTGGTTGTCAGTACATCCAGCAGGGCTGCCTGGTTCCAGGTAGGGTAAGAAGAGCGTTCTGGTATAAAGGGCACGTCCTGTACTTGAATGTGTCCTCACGGGCTCAGTGTCTGGCCGCAGGTTTAACTGTGCACTGCCTTCAGCTCCAAGCACCATACATCTTAATCTTGTCCCCTTTCCCATCTGGACTGACACCTTCTCTCTACAGCTGGAGTGGCGAGTCATTGACTGTGGTCATGCCAACCACACAAGTGGCCCCTGGTTGACCAGAGAGGTGCCTCCCTGACTCTTCACCATCAGGGCAGAAAACAGGAGGCTGGCTGTCCCTAGGAAATTCTATGTGGCCCAAATTTAGTACATTTTCAAGACCAGATCAGCCAGATAGAAACTATGGAAAGCATGGAGCCCAGAGGTGGCTAGGGCTCACTCCATGAGACTACTCCTGAAAAACAAAATGATACACTTTCAACCAGGAGCAGAAATGAGAGCTAAATATTAGTGCTCACTCTAAATGTTGCTATTAATGGCACATTAATTAAACCCAGAGAAAAGGGCAAGCAAAATTTAGAAAGTGTGAATGAGCCATTCAAGTTCAACGTGGTGTTAATTGAGGATCAGCTGTCTCCTTTCAAATGCCTAAGAAAAGTGGGAAACATACTTGGTGGTGTGCCTATCATAACACAACATCCTTCATTGAGGAAGCTTTGGATTGCAACCCAGAATCTTATTCCCTGGCCTATGACAGATATGCTTGTGCAGTCTTAGGGAGGACTTTGGCTTCCCCCCTGGGATGCTTAGGACAGCCTCAAGTCAGCGTCTACATTTCAGGTTGTCGTCAGACCATCAAGTTTCACCTCCAAAGCAGTATGTGAGAACTGTAGTTTAATGACAAGGTTATGAGGAAGGAAGCGAGGATTAGAAAATAGCAAGCAGCAAAGAAAAAACATTCCTCTTTTTTAGTGTGTTCAGTGGAAGCATTTAACTCCTTCTAATTAGTTTGTAGCGAACGATCTGTTATGGGGAATTAGGTCCACCGGAGGCTTTCAATACATCCAGGAGGTGTTTCGTCTTCTCTCTGCCTGAACAGGGGAGAGAGCAATTTAGGAAGAAAGTTGTACCTCCAGATTAACCTCTTTTAAACTTAGGTGTTATTACTGTTATGTTTTATCACAAATAAATCTCAAGGACATGCAGCGAATTACTAGTATGTAACGGATGGAGAATATCACAGGTGAATACTGTCAGGTAACCTGAAATCTAAGAGAACTTCAAAACCATAAATGTTTCTCCCTTAACAAAGTTCAGTTCTCTTTCAAATTCATTTGAAATTCTTATTTTAAGAAGCCCAAATCTGAATTTGATCAATATGCTCATAACTCAGATTCTTTAATACAGCCTAAAATTTTGAACTTAATTTTTTTCTTCTTTTGTTTTAAGGATCTCCTTGGTTGCTGTAATTATATGGAAATGAGATGAGTTTATTTAAGGGATGAATTCCAAAATTCATGAGATAACGAGGACTCACAAAGTTACCCTTTTGTGGGTGGCATAATTGTTCCAAAGAAAAAAAATCTAAATTAGTGGTTTCCAACTTCCATTCTTGAAGACTTGGCCACAGCTGCTTTGACTGCAACCTCCCTTGATAAGACACGTTGGTTAGTGTGTGGTGCACATGTGCATTTAACCCTGGCATGTCAAACAGTGCCTCGTTATATAGATACCCTGATATTATTCATCATCCACAGCTTGTGTATGTTATTAAGTCTTTTCACATCATTTCAACTGTAACTCAAGTACTGATTGAATTAGATGAATATTACAGTATTTTTTTTAGCACAACAAGCCTTCAAGTTTCACAACTGTCATGTACTTGTAGATTTTAAAAACTAACCCAAAAGAATAATTCTCTGAGGCTCTTCCTGCCTAAGAAAGAACGCTGCTTCTATAATCAGCAGCCCATTTCTACTTTGACCTTGAGAAAGGGCTGTTTCTATTTGTATTACACTATGATAAAACATGTCTGAGAACAACAAAGGTCAGAGTTGCTGCCCTCTGTCTTTGTGCCTGTCTCTCTTTAAAGAAGCCATCACATATCATTTCCCACAAAGATTAGTTTTTTTTTTTTTTTTTTTTTTAACAGAATTTCACACATGATTGGTGGCATTAAGGGAAAAATACAACATAAGAGGTGGATGGAAATACCAAAGCTTAAAGTGGTTAAGATCATGCTTGAACCAAATTGATAGGGTTGAAAAAAGGAAGCAGCTTTGTTCGGCCACAGCGTTAAAATTGTTAGGAAGCGGCTAGAAGTCAGCCTCGTTGAACTCCAGGTTTGCACAGCCTTTAAAATGGATGGAATGTCCATGAAACCCCCTCCCTTCCAAAACCTCAAACGCACTTGAAGCTCTATTGGAGGGCTGGAGGAAATGCAGTGAACCTCCTTCCTCTTTTTTATCCATCATTCAGTTTTCTCTTTTTTTTCACCCACTTGCCATATCACGTTTCTGTAAGTTGAGAGGAAAGTAACCTGGCCAAGGTCAGCAAGAAAATCAGTAGCAGTATCAGGATGGATGCGCAGGGCAAATGCTGTCTGCCCCACAGCATTGTACCTGGTGGGAGGTGGGGTGTCCGGGGAGTGTGGATGGGGTGCGGCTGAGAGTTGTAAATGGATGAATGTTGTCTCATCCGTACCCTTAGCTCCCTACTCAGTGCCAAGCATTTAGAAATTCATGCTGGATATACTAGATTGAAAGGGTGCTGGAAATCAGAGAGGAAGGAAATTCACTTCCTCAGCTCATCCCTTAAGGCCGATGTTCCCCATAAAAACTAGTACTTTTGCATAGGCAAGAGAAATAATCCCTTTTGCTCTTGAAACATTAGTTGTTTCTTCTTCTTCTCCTCCTCTTTCTCCTCCTCCTCCTC
>PVLC010006162.1:49214-71455 GCA_004027655.1 Graphiurus murinus | reverse complement strand
CCTAGTTCTTGCCCCACTCTAATCCAATGAAATAACCTACTTGGTCTTCCCTCTTTCCACCACTGCCCCTGCCATTGTCAACCAGCTAATAACATCCAGGTGAAGTCGCTCCTCTGCTCAAAACCCCCTCCCCTTCAAGCTGTTCTCAAACATTCTAGACTCTGGACTCTACTTCTGAAATGTATTTTTAGGAGCCCAAAGAGCTTTTGTGTTCATTAGAGTTCTACCTACCAATACTACCATAATAGAAATTAACACTGAAAAACTGCTTCAATTACTTTTTTATTCATTTCAAAAAAATAAACCAAAACATGTGCACACATGCAATTTAAGAAAAATGTTTCCCAACAACATAGAGAAAAAAGGAATTTCTTTATATTTTTGCAAATCTTTTTAATGTCTGTCTTAAACAGCTAGATTTTTATATCTCCTTTTGATTACCAGCTATTGTAATGTCACACAACAAATAGTCTCTGGAAAACCCTACCATGCACTTGTATGAGAATGACCTGAAAAAGCCACTGCTCTAATAATTTCCCCTCTCAGTGTAAAAGCCCAGAACCTCACAAAGATCTACCAGGGCCTGCAACATACAGGTTCCCTTTAACTCACCTCCTTACCTTTCTGGCCTACTCTCCTTACCAATCCAACCCCATATCCCAATCACAGTTATAGCTACAGCCACATGAGGAGTTGCTGGTCCTGCCCTCAAGGTTTTGCAATGACTCTTCCCTCCCTCTGGAAAGCTATTCCCAGAAAGCAGTATGGCTCACACCATTACCTCCTTCAAATCTCTGCTTCAATGTCAACTCCTCACAGAGACCCGGCCTGACCTCCCTATTTAAATCTGCAACTTGTCCCAATCCATGAAAACACTCCAGATACTCGTTATCTTGTTCAATTTATTCCCATCCTAATAGAGCCAATATACCATATAATATACAAGTAGGTTGCCTATTGCCTATTCCCCACATGATAATGTAAGTTCTGGGAGGGCCGACAGCTTTGTTTTTGTCTTCTGCTATATGCCTAACATCCAGATTCCTGGGAAACACACCTTGTGAACAACCTTTATTAGGGCTATTAGCATAAACTCATGCAAAGCTACAAAGCATTATTGTAACTTCACTTAAGCATCAGTAGGATATATGCTGGAAAATTCTATTAGCTTACTCTTTCATTTAAAATAACATAAATGTGCTGCTCTTCTGAAAAGGACTCACTCCCTTTCTGTATTCTGGGTTTGTGAGACTCAGGATAGTTTCCTAGTAACACACGTTCACTCTAAATCCTAGCATGTATCAGATCAAACGAGAAAATAAAATGCACAGGTATCTAAATATATTACTCTTGGCCAAATCCCTAAAAAAAGGCTGTCCCCTACACCAAAACGATACCATTATAATGATTCATTTCATTTTTGCTGTTTCATAACCCCTGTATTTATAGTCAATACAGTTCTAATCAACCCTGTCATACTTATTTAAAAATCATATTTATTAAAATCATATTTTTAAAAAATATTAGCACAGTGTAACCTCTCAAAACCAGACATAATTACTGGTTCTTATTTTATAAGAAATAAAAAGAAATACTCCTATTTCTTCTTGGTTTTCACACGCTTGGTCTCAAGACCACAGCCTCAATAAACTATTTCCTGAATACAGAGATTCTGTAATCTTTTTTCCTTCTCCTCTTGCTTTCTCGATCATCAAATATTAAGTTCCCATATTTGCTTTAAAACTAAACTCTTCAATTTATACCTAAGGAGAACAGAAATTTTCCACATCTATACTTTTATTAAATTGTACTGTACCCCCTAAAAAAATCAATTAGATCAGGATTGCATATTCAACCATCTAATAACCTTAAAAGTAATCCTTATTTCCCTTTAGAACCTATAGTTTCAATAATTATAAAATGTTATTTTTGTATTTTACATTATCACTTTTACATAAATGTTTACCACACTTGGATAGGTTTCACTTTCCAAGAATCACAAGTTATTCTCTAAACCTGCAGACAACTATCCACTAATGACTATACGTACCAGGGTTAAATATTCTGAATACTGCATGGTGAATCAAGGGTTAGGTTACTCCTAAGAAACGACAAGCATTAGTCACTTTGTTTAAATTTCATGATAGAACCTGCTTAACTACAATATAAAACAGTAAAGATTGATGACATTCTATTATTATGAACACAGTTTAAGATTGCAATTTCTCATATGCATGGCAGAAACATGAACTACATGACACACTCCTCAAAATGCAGTAAATGGATTTCAATTCATTAGGCATATTGTGTGCGGAAGTACTGAAAGACAGCAGTATTTTAAATATTTGATTAAAACTCAAAAATATATATGATAAAGTCTACATATAAAGCTTAACTTTAAGCCAACTATCTTTAGCTTTTAAATAGAATACTACTCAAGTGTCATTCATCTGAACTAAGCAGGCCAAGCCAAATATCCTGTGATTCCTATGTTCTCAATGTCGAAACGGGTGGGTAAATTTAAAGCTTGCTCTCTCATGAGTTGCTTTATAGGCAATTTTCTCCCAGTATCAAGGTCTGCAATTTCCATTTGGCTGCCAGTTTGCGATTAAATTCATCACCTTTATTATAAAAATGTGCTTTACTCCGTGGCCTGCTGCACAAGAACTATACAGAAAACATTTTTCACTGCTAACGGCAAAATCATTCTAAAGCATCCACCACATCCACTCAGACGTTAGCTTCTTCAACCTGGTGAAGGAGCCTATCAATCACAGGGAACACCTGTAACAATCATGTAATCTACAGAAACTAAATCCTATAAAAATACCATGCTTTACTTCAAGATATTTAGATAAAACTTAACTAAACTCCCAATTTTCCTTTTTTGTTGTTGTTTGTTTTTTCCTTCAGTGCTAGGGATTAAATTTGTGACTGCATATGACAGGCACTTTCCCCAAAACTCTCAGCTTTGTGATTCAGTGTTATTTTGAATGAATTAACCACAAGATGAAAAATCAATTCCAGTAAAGACAATTATTTTTATGTGTTAGCTAATTACCCATCTTTTACTCCATTATCTAAAAGTTCATGGTTTGTTTTCTCGTTTAACTTTCACCATCTGGGCAAATAGCCAGCAATCAGAGATACAGGTTTACATAATGATTCTACCAGCCTTTACCTACCTATCTTTCTTTCTTTTATTTTTATTTTTTTATTTTTTTGGTGGTACTAGGGATTGAAACCAGGGACATTCTACCTCCAAGCTATACCCCTAGCCCTATTTTATTCTATATTTTGAAACAGGGTCTCACTAAGTTGCAGAGGGCCTCACTAAGTTGCTGAGGCTGGCCTCGAACTTGCCATCCTCCTGTCTCAGCCTCCCAAGTACTGGGATTACAAGAGTGCACCACCACACCTGGCTCAGCCTTTACCTTTTTTATGGCACAATACAAAGGGAAGAAAAATCTGAGAAGAAATATTTCCCAAATAATGACATTAAAGCCAGTCCCTATATTCAGAAAAACATTATTGCTCATTTGTGAAATTTAATTTTCAAATATTATATTAACAGTTAAACTTGACCAGTAAGCCATAAATTCAAATGTCCTGAAGCAAAGTTGACACTATTCACTTTAGGATGTACAAAGGAAAAATAAGAACTAAGTTTCACATTAAGTTATGCCTATAATAAGAGGAGTTATCAGATGATATACTATGTGAATCTAGAAAAAAAAATGTCACCTTCCTACTAGAAAATAATAAAGTGCTCTCTATCTTGTGCTGGGCACGCGTGGGTTACAGCAGTTAAAGACTGCTGTTTTTCTTTCTTTCATTCTTTCTCCACACCACTGTCTGGCTCCTTGAGGACCACTTATGTCAGACTCATCTTTGTATCCTCAGCATCCAGTAAAGTGCTGGATTCAATTTTTTGTTGTTGCTGAAAACCAAATTATGGAAAGAGTCAACATCAGTTTTGCTAAAACTGCCCAGGTCACAAACCATTAAATCAATATCAATCACAACCTGCATTTTTTTTTTTAAGTGAAATAGAAAAGAAAAATATCAGACTGAATCAAAGGTAGTACAGACATGAAACTTTGAGTTTAGATACGTAACAGTTTGAATTCTGACATTCACTGCTAAACAAATATAAAAATATAACTAGACTGATTATATTATATATTAGGTACAAAGACATATTCTAGTTCATAACCAAGTATTTCTCTTTATATCATTTAAAGTCTCTTTGACACATGCTACCTTTTTTGGCTCATAATTCTATCATAAGAATACATGTACTGCTATTTAATAACAGTGACTCTCTTCACAAAACGAAGACTTTCAACTGAGAATCCTCTTATCACCACTTGCTCGTTCCCACTTCTCAGGCTCCAAGCCAGTTTTAAGCACCCACAAAGTAACTAACTTAAATATACACAGCTGCTCAGTCAACATCTGCAGTTATCAAGTAACGAAACAGCAATGTTAACCATAGCCTCTAATCTTCAGTTAATGTACTTCAATTTTAAAAAATCACAAGAAAGTCAAGTTTCATTTGGGTGAAAATGAAATGTGAAAAGTGAAAGACTATACTGCCCCTTACCACTCTGGAAAATAATTCAACTTAACTTATAACCAAAAAACAGACCTAGTATTTTCTAACTCAGATCTTACTTTCATCTTCTTTAATTACTATAATTCTTTTATAGAATCCATTTTTCTACTTCCTCTTTTTATATTACTCAAGATTTTAAAAAGAACATGAGTTTTCTTTTTATTATTGTACTGGGATTGAATTCAGAGGCATTCTACCTCCGAGCTACAGCCCCGGCCCTATTTTTTATTTGTACTTTGAAATAACTCATTAGGTTGGTAAGAGTCTCACTACTTGCTGAGGCTATTCTTGACCCTGAGATCCTCCTGTCTCAGCATCCCAAGTACTAGGATTACAAACATGTACCACCACTACCAGCTATGAGGATATTTTTAGATACCTGTCTTCAAATAACCACTCCTCAAAATTTGGATGTTTATCCTAACCTATAAAACTACATCTGTACATCTGTAAAAACATATCTAAATATTAGTTTAGCAATGAATGGCAGAAAACTCAAACTGAGTATTCAGAAGAAACCAACTGGCTTTTTCACTTTCCTTATCTTTCAAGCAATAAAATAGAATTTAAAATAATTAAGACTACTCCTATATACTACACAAATTATCAGTCATGACCAAAAGTACTATTATTAGAAAATAATATAACTTAGCTCTATTTTGGCACAAACACCAACTTACCTGCCATTGCTGAAATCATCAGTTTCTAACCTGTAAAATTTCTTCAGACCTTTCATGAACAAACTGCATGTACATATATAATGAGGATGGAATTATTAGCTTTACGGTTCTTTCCAGCTTTAAAAATCTCAGAATTCTAATTTTTCTTTACACAAGAACAATTTTTCTTTCCTTGCTTATCATCTTTCATGTATTCCTCGGGATTGAATGCAGCAACTACCAAGTGTTAGGCAAGTGTTCTGACAGTGAGTTACACCACAGCACTCATACACATATATTTTCTTTTTCTTAACAAAAAATCCTCTGGGCCTTCCAAGCAAAGTGCTAGTCTATCATCTATCCTTATATTTCTCTTTTTTAAAGGCTGCTGCAAACTGTAAAGATCATCAAAACTTCATTTTGTGTATCCCTGGACAAAAGAAGGAAAAAGTGGTATCATATATTCATTGATTAAAATCTAAGTGCACAGAAAAAACTCAACTGGGTTACTGACTGACTTATATCTCACAAAACTACTGGATCAGTGTATCTTAAGTCTACATCATCTTTTAAATGATCTGACATGTTTTCTTTTGAAATTTAGTAATTCCTCTTCCTTCACCTTACAATTCAGTAGTTAGTATCTTAAAAATTTTAGACTTAGTCAGGCATGGTGGCCCACACTTGTAATTGCAGTATTTGAGAGGCTGAGACCGGAGGATCCGGGTTCACGGCCAGCCTCAGTTACTTAGTGAGGCTCTCCACAACTTACTGAGACCCTGTTTCAAAATAAAGAATAAAAAATAGGATTGGGGGTGTAGCTCGGAGGTAGAATGCCCCTGGGTTCAATCCCCAGTACTGCAAAAATAATAATAATAATAAATAAAAAATTTAAGACTTAAACCAGGCATATATTAGAACATGTGCAGATTTATCTGTGTATACTGAATTTAAGGTAAATTTCAGTATAATATTTAAGTTGTCAGAATTCTGTTAATTTTCCTGTACTTAAGAGAACTAATTTTTAAAAATAGCAGGTCTATTTAAATAATAAATACATGTGAATTAAATAAAATTCAATTCTAAAACTATTTGGCTGAATTATAAATTGTTCAATTATTTAATTAAAACCAGAAAGAACACTTATTCTCACTTCCTTTCAGCTGAGACTTAAAGCTAAGTAATTTTTTCTACCAAAGGGTACTTTAATCTGACTTGAATTAGCATCCTCATTCAAAATTAAGATTCCCAAACAATTCTCAAATAATAAAAGAACTTGGGGTTTTTTGTTGTTGCTGTTGTTGTTTGGTGGTACTGGGGATTTAGTCCAGGGGCATTCTACCTCCAAGCTATAACCCTAGCCCTTTTTTAAAATTTTTTGTTTTGAAACAGGGACTCACTAGGTTGCTTAGTCTAAAGCTGTCCCCAAAACTGCGATCTTCCTGTCTCAGCCTCCCAAGTACGGGGATAACAGATGTGTGCCACCACACCCAGCTCCATAGGTCTTTATGATCCTCTTTCCAAACTTTCCCATATTGGATCCTCAGAACATTAGTTCCAAGAAGGAAAGAAGTATTATTTTACCAAGTAAATTCAGAAAATGTTAATCCAATTTAACTTTCATTAGTACAGATCCCGGACATTTAATATGCCCACCCATGCTGCATTCACAGCTACCCCGAACCCGGGGCACTTCTTTGACCACAGAGCCCATCTATTCTTAAGACCACTTATGGAGGCCAGTATACCAAGGAACACACTTTGCCAACACTTCCTAAAGCCACCCTCAGCTCAAAGTTAAATTAGTAGACATGCATTTTCCTTTTCAACCTAAGATTGAGGTCTCTAAAATCATTACAGCAAAAGCAAAGGTGGAAGATGAAAGGAAGGCACACTGGCAAAACTTATACCCTAACCTATAGAATACTCTAACAAAACATCTGTAGTTGAGAGTTTAGACCTATCACTCCAGAATTCACACACTCACTAATCCAGATATACCTTTTTCTCCACGCACTTTAGATATTCCTAAACCCAACATAATCACCAACATAAGTGTACAAAAAAGGACTGGAATAAACTACATTATAAGCCGGGCGTGGTGGCGCATGGTTGTAATCCCAGCATTTGGGAGGCTGAGACCGGAGAATCCGGGTTCTGGGCAGCCTCAGCTACCTAGTGAGGTCCTCTGCAACTTAGTGAGACCCTGTTTCAAAATAAAGAATAAAAAATAGGGCTGAGGGTATAGCTCAGTGGTAGAATGCCCCGAGTTCAATCCCCAGTACTAAAAAAAAAAAAAAAAAAAAACTACATTATACTAAGGGTTAAGTAAAGTCCACATATACAATGGGGGAGAAAAAGGTATAGAAAGCCAAAGTTTAAATACACAGATAATTAAAGTTCAGTGATAAGATTAGCTCCTGCCCCCCACCCCCACCCCCACCCCCCCCCAAAAAGCCAGAGGGACAGTTAAAGAGAAAAGAAAATCAAATGGGGAATAAAAGAATACAGAAAAATAGTAGCAAGCTAACAATTTATCATACCAATACATCACACTATTAATGCCCATACAGACTAGAGACAAGAAAACCTAGACTAAAACCAGAAACACAGAGGTAGATGAAAGGAAAGGGAAGGCAAGGGTAAGAGAAAAATATAAAAGCCAGATATTTAACCCCCCTCCCCAACCAGAATAAATATTCTGGTTCCCTACTCAGTTCCCTACTCAGAATGTGGTTACCTTTTCTCTACTCAAACCTACCTGTTCTTCAGGAGCCAGATGAAAAGACCTTTTTTCCAGAAACATCCTACAATCTCCCCAGCATACAGCAGCCTCTTTAGCACCAAGCTTTACTCCTCTTGTTATGAGTCTATAACTTTATATCACTTTTCATATTATCTATCCATCTACTCAGACAATCTGAAGGAATAAATCTGAACTTTTGGTTTATCTCTCATAACTCCCACACATAATATGCATTAGAATATTTGTGAATAAAATAAGTGTAATTAAATACAGTAATCAGTAAAAACTATTATGTGAATATGCAACTGACATTATTCAAGTATTACATGTTGCATCATAACTTTCTTCTGCAAAGCAGCAAAAGACACTGATTTAAGATTAAATGTACTGAAAAAAAGTTTCGTATTCCTAGGGCCTAGCAACTTAACAACTTAAGGCTTTTTAAAAGCTGAGTCAATGAACTTCTGAAAGCATCTGACATAACCATTGCACACACATTTCCAAGTACACCTAGACAGCATAAAATATTAGCATAAAAACAAACATGACTACAAGACAGGAAATGGCAGGGGGAAATACTCAATATAACTTATTTAAAAAATAAAATGAAAGAAATCACAAGGACAGTACTACAGAAGAACCCAAATTTTTGCTGTATCTATTAAATACAAGGGGTTAAAAAAAAGATTAAAAGAGAATTCACAAAAATGTTTAATAATTATCACTGAATTATGGTGATTTCCACTTTTAATTGACACATCTTAGGTTTTTTCCCATAACATGAAGAATATTTGTTATATGAAAATAAACTTTTCATTTGTTTTCACAACACAATTTTCAGTGATTACGAGAGAAAAAAATTCAAGCTTCTCATAAGCTAACAAATTTTAAAATATTGTTTAAAAATGTATGCATAATGGCATGATACTAGGGCATTCTACCTCCAAGCTACACCCCCAGACCTCTCTGAATATTTTGTTTTGAAACAGGTTCTCACTAGGTTGCTGAGAGTCTTACTAAGTTGCTGAGGCTGGTCTTGAACCTGCGATCTTCCTGTCTCAGCCTCCCAAGTACTGGAATTACAGGCATGCCATCACCATGCCTGGCTGAATATTCAAACATTTTTAGCTCCATTTTGGTGGAAACTTGGTTTGTGGCTTTTTTCAATCCTAGAAAGGTTAAGACTGGTCAATATCATGTATCTTCTTTTTGGGGGGTGGTGTGTTGTGAAAACAAATGAAAAGTTTATATTCTTCATATAACAAATATTCTTCATTTTTGGGGGGGGGTGGATGGAGGGCGTACTGGGGATTGAACCCAGGGGCTCTGTATATGAGCTACCCTCCCAGCCCTATATATAATATATACATATATATATATATATATATATATATATATATATATATTTTTTTTTTTTTTTTTTTTTTTTTTTTATTTTCAAACAGGGTCTCACTAGGTTGACGCAAGTCTCACTACTTGCTAAAGCTGTCCTCAAACCTGTGATCCTCCTATCTCGACCTCCCAAGTACTGGGATTACAAGTGTGCACCACCACATCTGGCTGAAAAATTTATTTTAAATGTATTAATCTTTACAAAAGCATACACTTCCAAGCATATCGAAGAACAACAATGAGCAATATTTCTTCAACAGCTGTAAAGGTGTATTTTAAAGCTAACTATGACATTTACCTAACTAAAACACTGACAAGGAATATTATAAACTATAGTAATAAAGTGAGATAAGATTATCTTTTTATTACTGATAACTTTTTATTACTACAATAAACTATGATCCCCAAAAGAACTTTCTCCTCAGACAATCTATAACAGTAAATATGACACACGCTTTTTTCTGACTTAAAAAACAGAAATCAAGTCAGGTATGGTGGCACATGCCCGTAATCTTAATACTTGGGAAGCTAAGACAGGAGGATCCCAAGTTCACAGCCAGTCTCAGCAACTGAAAGAGGCAAATTCTTTAAAGAAACATCACAACTTATTCACATATCACCCAAATACTAAATTTAATAACTGCTATTTATCATATTCCTGAGAAACTCTTCCTTACAACTTAAAGGATAAAAATTTTCTATTTTGGCAAGAGCTACTTCTCAACACATTTTAGTCACTAAATGCTTTCTTTTGTGTATTAGTATCCCCATCTGCTGGAACGTAAGTTCCTAACTATTAGATTCTTTTTTTTCTTTTTTTTTTTTTTTTGGCAGTACTGGGGATTGAACTCAGGGGTGTTCTACCTTCAGGAACCCTCAGCCCTATTTTTCATTGTTTATTTTGAAACCGGGTCTCACTAAGTTGCAGAGTGCCTCACTAGGTAGCTGAGGCTGGCCGTGAACCTGGGTCCTCCGGTCTCAGCCTCCCAAATGCTGGGATTACAAGCGTACACCACCATGCCCGGCCCTATTAGATTCTTGAAGACAAAAGTTTGCAGTAGAGATTTTGCAACTACTCAGAAGTATAATTTTAAAACTTAATTTCTACCTTTGAGTTGTCTCTGCAGCATGAGACTTTAAAAACTTTAAAGAACCATATATATTCTTCTTTTACTGACATTGTTCAGAATTTACTAAATTAGAATGTTTTAGCTTATTTTCTATGTTTCTAGACTTCATGGCTATCTTATAAAGCAACAATCTAAAGAAAACTATTTCCTTTAAAAGATAACTATTCTTCTGGATTATACCACCATAAAACAAATACACACACATACACACACTGTTGACTTAGAAATATATGTATATTTTCTTATTTAATTTCTACTGGGCATGGGGCAAAAGCTAATAAAAACAGTAAAACAAAAAGACTTAGGTAATAACTGACAGGTCAAAAACAAGATTTGGTAAAAAATAAACTTACTACCCATGGAGTAAGGCCCAAAAAGAATAAATTATGACAAATTAGAAGAAAAAGTTAATAACTATATATACCTATAATGTCTAACATATCTAATATGAGCAAGACATTCACTAGTTTTATAATCACTAATATTATTACACGTAAATAATTATGTCATCAAAAATAACATTACTTTGGTGTTGGCAAAAAAGAGATGATTATAAAACTAACCATAAATAAAAGGAATATACAAACATATACTCATAATTTTTTTAAATCAATATTACATAGCTCTGACCACAGAAAATGAACTGGAAACAACCTCAACCTGACAACAATGAACGCCTAAATTCAAGTCTGGGGGGAAAAAAAAAACAACCCTGAAAAAATGGCTAATTCTAGCTGTGAGACAGGGAAGGCACAAGGGAAACTTGGGGCATCACACTGCCCCAGAAAGAAAGATTTCAAAATATACTCAAGCCAGTTTAATTGTATTGCTGGCCAAAGTTGTGACAATTTGAGCATCAAAATAGCCGGGCGTGGTGGCGCACGCTTGTAATCCCAGCATTCGGGAGGCTGAGACCGGAGGATCCGGGTTCGCGGCCAGCCTCAGCTACCTAGTGAGGCACTCCGAAACTTAGTGAGACTCGGCTTCAAAAATAAAGAATAAAAAATAGGGCTGGGGGTGTAGCTCGGAGGTAGAATGCCCCTGAGTTCAATCCCCAGTACCGCCAAAAAAAAAAAAAAAAAAAAAAAAAAAACACAATTAGAGCTGGGTATAGTGGCGCACACTTGTAATCCCAGTACTTGGGAGGCTGAGACAGAAGGATCGCGGGTTTGTGGTCAGCCTCAGCTACTTAGGCCCTCTGCGACTTAGTGAGACCCTGTTTCAAAATAAAGAATAAAAAATAGGGCTGGGGATGTAACTCAGAGGAATGCCCCTGGGTTCAATTCCCAGTACTGCAAAAAGGAGAAAAAAAAAACAAAACAAACAAAAAAACACAATAGAGTTGATTTTAGTATATTCAATCTATAAAATCCATGATCCCATAATAATAGTGACAAAAGGTGAAAGAAGGAAGGAAGAAAGAAACCCGCCCACTGGTCACATTTGAGGCAGCTTAGCAAGCCAACACTTAACAGTGGGAACCAAAGGATAGAGTTAAGAAGCAGCGTTTATCTGGCTTTCCCAAGTAAGAACTTATTTCAAAATAGCAATACATTTCCTGTTGGTGTTGAAGGCTCTTCTTTTCAAAGAACACCAAAAATAATAACTGTAGAAAGAGTAACAATTGAAAAACCACCTAGTCCTCACTTATTTCCCACCACCCTCTCCATGCATCTGCCTTTCCAACTCAATCTGCTGACAAACCTTGCATTTGGCCATCCGCACATTCTGACCTTGCTACACTTCACCTTCTCCTGGAACACCCTCCGCCTTCCCCTTCAGTCTTTAAACAAAGAAAACCTTAAGATACTTCAGCTCAATGTGACTTCAGAATTACCAGAGGGCTAGTAGTGTGTGATTCTCTGCACAAAAATACAGCTGATAGTCACATGAATAAATTTCCTTTCTCCCTTTTTTCATTTCTTGTTCTCTACCAGATGCTTTGCTCATCTGATTGTTCATTCTAACCTAAAGAACAGAAGTTAGATGCTGCTGAGACCTTAGAGTACGAGCAACTCTGCTGTGTGCTATACCCTTCAGCCTCAGAATATCTGAATCTGAGGGTGGGAGGATGGTTAATAATTCCACTTACAGAAGAAGCTCAGGTTCAGAAAGGTATAGATATTTTGTCCAAAATCATCAAGTTGAATTAACTGCAGAGTCAGGATTGGAGTTCTTTCTCTAGTCAAAGAACTCTTCCACTTCACAAGATTTCATTAGCATAAGACACAGACCCAGTTTCATCTTTATGCTGGCTGAGTATGTGCATGTGCAGGCACACACATACTGAGTTCACACTCGAATGCCTGTGGGAACCACCAAGGTGAGATTGCAACCATGGTGGCACCAGCAACAAGTGTACAGTTAGATACACATAACTTCAGAGTAATTCTTACTTGTCCTGGATTTGGAATTTTTTTTCTTCTTAAAAGAATCTATTCACCTACCATTAACAACCGCATCAGTGATACAATTACTGTAACAAAGAACTGTGACTTATACTTAACTCGTCCACATTTTTGAAATCAGCAGTTTCCTCCAGATATTTGCGCATCAGGAGCTGAATGTAGTGGTTACCTAGTGCAGCGCCCATTTCCACTCAACTCTTAATTCTTCAGTTACCTACCTGATAAACTCAGTGGGCCATTCACCCTACAAAGACTTAAAACGGACTCAAGTTATCTAGCAATCTTAATCTTCTAGTCAAAAACATTGCTTCCTCTTAGTATTAAAAATAACAATAGTAATAAAAAAGCAAAGACACTATAAATATATAGTAAATTTGTTTATATTACAATATTGAAGGAACTGAGATTCTATCCTTTTACAATGTTTAAGTTAGATATGAAATCTTCAAAGTACACCTTTACTTTCTCACTTTTCGCCTCTTGATTATCAAAAAAGGGTTTTCCCTCATTCTAAAAAGAATATATATTCTAGCTCTAAGAAACTGACAAGCATTTGTTCGAGTTAAACGTATCACAGAATTGGCAAAAAATCATCTGCTTATTCTTTATGTTCATAACCTGAGGCAACACAGCCAGCAACCCTCTTCTAGCATATGGAAATACTGTTTTCTTCCCCTCCAGTTCCACTTACAAGAGTGGCACATCACAAAAACACATCACAAGGTGAAACCAATCCCTCCTCCAGCTCTGTTCACCTTGTCTTGTGACACAGACAACTCACAACCCCTCCAGACCTCAGTCTCTGCACCTATGATATGTAGATGCCCTCTGACTTTGAGATCCTGGTAGTTCTGAAATGATATGATCCTAACATTATTTCCCCTACCTATAAACATACATGAGAAATGTTTTTTTCCTTCTACTTTTCCTCTATACATCTCTTCAAATCCTATTTGTAATTTTTGAGACCTCATTGAATACTACATTGAAAGTTTATGAAAAAGTTTGAGATTAAAGAAAAATTGAATACAAATTTATCTTGCATTTTCCTAGTTCCCTTAAAATGTATTAAACATATCTTTTGTTGTTTAATTTGTGGGGGGGGGTACTGGGGATTGAACCCAGGGGCATTCTAACTCCAAGTTATACTCCTAGCCCTCTTTTATATTTTTTTATTTTGAAATGGTCTCACTAAGTCACCAAGGGCCTCACTAAAGTAGCTGAGGCTAGCAGCAAACATGCAATTCTCCTGTCTCATCCTTCCAAGTACTGGTATTACAAACGTGTGCCACTACACCCAGCTGTTAAGTTTAATTTTTCCCCTATATTCCAAACCACAATATTAGCTTATTTAAATGCCAAGAGTTCCTCCAATAACTTGCTACTGACCAGGTGTTCAGGTCAGTCTCTTTTGTGTGTATGTGTGGGGGGTAACTGGGGCTTGAACCCAGGGGTGTTCTATCTCTGAACTACAGCCACAGCTTCCCCCCCCAACCCCCCCACCCCACCCCGGCCCAAACAATTTCTTCCTAATTTACTGCAGAGCACTCGCCTCCAACCTACAATCCTATCTCAGCAAGTACTGAGTATCTCAATCTGCAATCCTCCCATCTCCCAAGTACTGGGATCACAGAAGTGTACCACCACACCAGGCATTGCCCAGTCTTTACAATAACTGGTCTACACTAACAGCAAAAGCAAAGCTTTTACTTAAAGCCTATTATTCTTTTCAATCCTGGAGCCAAGCAGTTATTTCACTATTTTAAAAACCTTCCTCAGCCAGAAGTTAAGTTCCTCATCTGGAACTTAACCAGCTCCAGCACGCACATCTCAAAGATGTCAAAGCCAGCTCACATCCACTGCACATCTGCCTTTATAAACACAAATACACACATGCGCACAAGCACATGCCCTTGTATCATGGCCATAACAAGGGACCACTTTGTGGATTCAACTGCATTTTGATCCAATACAACACAACCTGACAAATTCTGTTATAAAAAAACATTGAGTCATTTCACTAACCTCAAAATTTAGTTTAATAAAAACATGTTATAATCAATATATACGCAACTACAAATATCAAAATTGTGCTGATTTTGTTAGAGTTGGTAGGATTGCTAGATTTTTTTAAAACCATAGTTTCTGCTTTAGGAAACTGAAGAAATGGTGAAAGCATTAAGCATAAGTCATTTTTACTTACTAATTTAAAAAGTCTAAATAGATGACTTCTGCCAGGTGTGTGTGTGTGTGTGTGTGTGTGTGTGTTGTTTTTTTACTGGAAGTAGAACTCAGGAGCACTTTATCTCCCAGCTACATCCCAAGCCAGCCTCCCAAGTACTGGGATTACAGGCATGGGCCACCACACCCAGCAAGCTACTTATTTCTTTAAAATTCATTACAAATTTTTAAACATTGTTACTGTTAAAGCAGAGTAAATTCCTTTTAGTAAAGCAAGAGATAAGTTTCAGTTAACTAAAATTTTCAATTTATCAGTCTTCTAAGCAATGGCATTAGCTTAAAGTAACACCTATGTTTTAAAAAATTGTTACTTGTACTAAATGTCAATCTGCCACACATGACTGTACTTAGCTTTCTTCTAAATTAGTACTGCTCATATGGTCTTTTTTTTAATCCTGAACACACCAAAGTAGTGCTTGGGTTTTGTTTGATGAGGCTTTTTCTTACTTATTGTGCTTTGCATGTAAGACAAGACCTATATATTGCCTTTCATAGGTAAACAGCCTTTAAAAAGTTTACCTATATACTTCTACAAATGCCAAAAACGTTCAAGTGCTGAGAATGAGCACCGACAGTTCTTCTGTATATGGACTAATTTATTTTGGTATAAAAACTGGTTAGAAATCCCTTGCTTGAATAAAGCAATGCCAATCTTTCTAAGTCCCATTCATGACAGTAAAGTCAGACTAAGATTAAGCATCTCAAGGGCAAGTGTTACAAATAACACTGAGATTTCCAAGAAAGTCGTTTTTAAACAAAAATACATGTACCTTTTTCTTAAGTATCCAAAACTATCACCAATTATTATACACTTGCTTGATTTCTTACAAGCATTAGAAATGTTTCTGACACCTCCATATTTTCATTTGAAAAAACTTATGAGGGTGCTCCATTTTTAGAGAAACCAGAAATACTGATGGCAAATACCTGTGATCCCAGCACTTGGGAGGCTGAGGCAGGAGGATTGTGGTTTCAAAGCCAGCCTAAGTGACTTAGTGAGACCCTGTTTCAAACTAAAAAAATAAAACAGGGCTGGAGATATAGCCAGAGGCAGAACATCCCTGGGTTCTATCCCCAGTACAAAAAGGAAGGGAGGAAGGAAGGGGATGTCAAGGTGTCTATTAACTGAACAAATGTCTCAGTGTTCACATGCCAGGCTCTAAGAAAGGCACCGTCAAGGAAGGAATCTTAGGTACATAGAAGCAGAACAGATGATAATATTCCAGTGTTAACTGTGGTGGTAACTACACATCAAGTAGCACCTAACACAGACTGGGGTTATATTTAAAGACTAGTTCTTAACACAGTCATAAATGTACCCAATGTACTATAGTAAGCTTAATACTTTCTCTTTTTTCTAGCAAATGAAAATAATGCTGTAAGAAATCTTACTTGGACACCAAATAACCTAGCTAGTTTGAGCCCCAAAACTGAAATGCCAATTTTCAAAAAGGTCATAGGTATTCCCTAAAAGTTCTCATCACTAGGGAAAAAAAAAAAATTACTGCACTTAAAATTCACATTGATCTGTCTTAATGTGACATAAAGGAACAATTGGGGAAAATAATGAAGTCGTGTCGACCATGTATATACAAATATGGCATAAAGTTCTAATTATGATCTCCTGACATGGACTCTACCCATTAGCTGGGAAAATAGATTCTTAGTTGACAAACCAACAGAGGATAAGTTACTCAATGGATTATCTTTTAAGTTATCAACAAACAAAAGCCAACAATGTCACATTCTTTCGTCTCTGATAGGAAAATGCAATTTTTGCATACAACTTCATCATCAAATAAATCAAACTGTAGTAGCTATGTTAACTATCTTAAGTAAATTAAACTGTAGTCCAGTTTTTTTTTTAAAGCTGCCTCTATGATCACACTGGTATAATTACCATAATAACCAAAAAAAAAAAAAAAAAAACCTTGCATGTCTAAGATCATTAGCTTGGAAAAAAGAGCATCTAAACCACATTTCAGTAAAGGCCAGGTCAAAACAGGAGGGCTTATTATACTTCACTTTTGTCTCAGAAATCTATTTCCCTTAAAAAGGAAAACAAAAACCATTTGTTCTTAGAGAAAACTGACCAAGCTCCAGCTCCAGGACACTAACAGTGCCGCAGTAGCACAGAAATACAATGTGTGCAGAACATTTAAAAGTCAAGCGCTGGCTTGAGGTGTGGTTCAGCAGGAGAGCGCTTGCCTAGCTTGTCCAGGCCAGAGAGTCCATCCCCAGCACTGCAAAAACACAAGCAAACAAATGAAAAAAAGCTGAATGTACTTGTTCCAACTTGATATTCTCAAAACTTTTTAAAAATGGTATTCATACTCAATACACTGGCAGATGTGTCTGGCAAAGTGACTTATTTCATTAACTTAGTGTCATATCCTTCAGACTACAACTTTTACCCTAAAACACGTAAACTGGATAAAGTTTAAAAAGGAATCGCCTTTCACCTATGGAACAGTTAAGCTTTGAAAGTACAGAATGAATGCTGACTATGTAACTTATAAGATACAGAGGATCATTCTGTTGTCATACATAACTGGTGACACCTCCTGGGGAAGAAGAAACAAGGATAATAGAAGAATTATGGCTCTCACCATTACGACTAATGCAAGCACCTGTGTACAAAACTAAAATCTTAGCTTCTAACTAATTACTTCACCTTAAGTAAAACCTGTTTGTCACATACATTGATTACTGTCAACAACAATTCCTTCTTCAGGCAAAAGAAAAGTGAAATGGTAAGAAACTGCATAGCCAGAGTTCTCTCAATACCAACAGCCATGTAATATTTAAACCAAGGCTTTTACAAACAAGCGAGGTTTCTTAAAACATACACATACTAAAGAGCAAGAAAACTGTGGGTACAACACATTCAATAATGAATGCATAAGGAGAAATAGACAACGTGAAAAATGCCACTTAATAAAGCAAATTTTAAAGTATCTTGGCTCACATTTTTAAGGGAAATGGAAAATTTATTACCAGGAAAAAAAAAATCAGAAAATGAAAATGTATTTTTCAAGCCATTAATGCAGAAGCTAATGTAACATGTTTATATGCCACAGGCTAATTTTTCTGATATTCACAATTACACAATTTTTTTTAAAAATTTAGACTCCTTCACAAAACCAAACTAAATGTTTTTTACTTTTTTTCCCTAATAATCTCCTCACTGCCTTAAAAAAAAAAAAAAAAAAAAACCTCAAAATGTGATTTTTAATATAGCCTGTTCTTGGTTTTCCTCTATGATTTTTTGTTAAGTCATATTGATTTTATTCACCAGCTCAATTCTAAATTGCAAAACTTTGTAAAAACACAATTTGCATTAAACTATTGTTGTTTAAGTCTCATTTCTTTTAAGTCTCATTTTCATGACAAAGAAAGGTCTCTTTAAAAAAAAAAAAAATCCTTTGTGTAGTAACTTCTTGTAAGCTCTTTTGTATAACTCTTTCCCAAGGATAGTCTAGGGGTTCAACTGGAAACTTTCTGAAGACAGCAGTTTAGGACCTAGGTTTTATCTGTAATCCTGTGATCATCTCTAACTTTACTAAAAGATTCTAACTATTGGGATTATCGACTAAAGTTATATTCTTTATATAAATGGCTCAACCTAAAATATACCCTCAACACCACATTGAAGATAACTGAGAGGCTGATAACACGTCCAAACAAAACAAAACAATAAAACAGACTGTACGTTGTCAAGATACAGACTAAAGATTAAGGAATAAAACTGAAATGCTTATCAAGTAATAAAACCCAGCACACTTAAATTACCAAACTTGTAACTAGCCAAATAAGAATTCTCCAATAGGAACATTTTTAAAAGCCTACTATTTGTAAAGTATTTTAAAACAAAAGTGCTAGTCTCAGTCAAAATTTCTATTTGTCAAAGAATGTCTACTTAGCTGGCATAGTGGTGCATGCCTGTAATCCCAGTACTTGGGAGACTGAGACAGGAGGATCACAAGTTCAAGGCTGGCCTGAGCAAGTTACATGTAATTCCTAACCATAAACAAAGATCGTTATTATTTTGGACAACGACAGGCCACAATGAGTTAAGGCAAAACTTGTCAAATTTCTCAATTAAATCATTCTGCAAGAAAAAATGATGCACCTAAGAAACCAGTATTTTTCTTAAGTCAAATTAAGTTTATAGTAAGGCTAACAATTACAGGAAGCGGCTTATTCCACAGTAAGGAATAGCCCCTTTTCCGGCATGTTTGTACTGGTCTGATAAAAAAAAAAAAAAATCAAACTTCCTAGTTGTCATGCTGTCCATTTTAAACATGGTAGCTACCATACTGAACAATCCTTACAACGGGGAGTTGAAAAGGCTGAAAATAAAGACAGACCAAACAGAGAGAGTAAATCATACGAAAAGAAAAAACACATTCTTTAGAATACATTGTCCTGAGCTAGTGGTCTTCTACATTTAAAATGCAAAGAGTTGTTATTTCCAGAGAGAAGTAAACGATCCTCTGGTAGAGATAATGAGATAACTGATATTTCTAGTTTTGAAAGATTAAAAATTATTCAAGTCAAAGGTTAAAAACTTAACTGGGAACCAACTCCCAAGTTAATTTAGATTTCAGACCAATATGAAAGCACAAATGAAAACCCTTTTAGAACTAATAAATGAGCTCAATTTAGTTTTTTAAGTAGCGTTTCCAAACTTTTTTGTAACCTCTGCCGTTTAACTTAGCATTTTGAGAATGCAATCAAATATTGTCAAGGCCTATTTCCACTTTATATAAAAGAATTCCTCCTAAACAATTCCTTCTCAACTGCGCTTAAAAAAAACTTTCACTAGAAATTGTTACTACCAAAACTTTAACTTGACCAAAATGCCAAAGAAAAAATAAGAGTACACTGAGTTTTCTGTCTGTGAACACATTTATGGACACAGAATGGCAAATGAAATTACCTATAATTTAAATTTCAACTATATTTAATATAGGTCAGATTACTGTGTATGTGACACGTTTTGTTCCAAACGTTTCCATGGTTAAAAAAATAATAACTGGCGCCCCTTAGCGCTCACATTTGGAAATACTCAATTTAAGAGTTCCAACATTTTTTTTTTTTTTTTTTTTTTTTGACATTCCAGAAAGTTTTCTGCCTCCACAATCTTTCAAATGCCAACACAAATAGGAAAAGCAGAACCCCTTAAAGGGACAGCCCGTTTTCTCTGGAGCAACTTGAGATTAACAGATCTGCTGATACTACAGTGGAATATGCCCATTTCAATGTGAGTTACTGTTGTATGTTTAATACGTGTAAGCAAAACAACGAACAAGTCGTAATACTGTTTTATAGTTTAAAATTGTGTCTATGACTTTCAAGTCAACAAAAACTCCTGGGATTCTTCTTTATCCTTTATCACGGAGATATTTCCGGTCTTTTGTTCTTGCCTGACATTCCGAACTCCCTAAGCTTCAGACTCCTATTTTCCCAACTCTATTCTTAAAAAAAAAAAAAAAAAAAAAATCTCGAAATTCTTCCCAAATAACCTAAGATCCGTGGTTCATCTTTACAACACACAGCTTTCAGCTTCCTTT
Source organism: Graphiurus murinus (assembly GCA_004027655.1). Classification (NCBI taxonomy): domain Eukaryota; kingdom Metazoa; phylum Chordata; class Mammalia; order Rodentia; family Gliridae; genus Graphiurus; species Graphiurus murinus. The sequence goes on along the minus strand of PVLC010006162.1, from coordinate 50,685 downwards.
AAGCAGTCCTCCGGAGGTGCTTTAAAACAGAAAAAAAGCAACTCCCCGCTCCCCCGTTTCCAAAACGGGCCCTGGGCGTGTATTCCCCGGGCGACGGGAAGGAAACCCGGGGGCCAGGTCGCTGCTGGAAGAACTTAGCAAATTCCAGAGTCGGCCGACATTAATCTCCCTGTCGTTCTTCGCTCCCCACCGCGCTCCGCCGACGGAGCTCTCGCAAACTTTCGCTCCATTTTCTCCCCGGCCCGGCCCGCAGCCCCGGCGGCGGCGGCGGCACACCCTCGCCCGGGAGCCGGGACCCGGCCGCGCGGGGGGCCGCCATCGCGGGGTTCGGGGCGCCACCCCCCACCCCAAAGAAAAAGAAAATAAAAAAAAGTGAAGCTCAACTCCAGGACACTTCTCGCTTCCCCAAACAAAAGGACGGCGAGTGTCCGCCGCCGCGCCGGGCCCCGCAGCGCTACTTTGGGCGCCGGCAGCCCCGGGCCGGGCGAGTCCCCGGCGCCCCGAGTCCCGCCCGGCGGCCGCCCGCGGAGCCCGAGGCTCGGCCGCGGGGACGGGGACGGGGAGAGCGGGGACCGGGAGAGCGGGAGCGGGGAGAGCGGGGAGAGCGGGACCGGCCCCGCCGCCGCCGCCTTCTTTGTGCGCGCGTCCCGCCGCCCGCCCGCCCGCCGGCCGTGACCTTCCCGCCGCCGCCGCCGCCGCCGCTCACCTTCGTCCAGCAGCCGCTCGAGGTGGTTGAAGATCCCGCAGAAGTTGGGCAGGCTGCTCATGAGCTTCTTGTCGTTCATCAGCTGCATCAGGTAATCCGGGGTGGGCTTCGGCTTCTCCTTCGTTTCCATTTCCCCGACCATATTCCAGGCTCCGCCGCTCACGCCGCCGCCGCCGCCGCCGCCGGAGAGCAGGGAGGGAGGGAGCGAGGGCGCGGGCAGCCCCGGCGCCGGCCGCTCGGGACGCGGCGTCCCGCTCCGCTCCGCCCGGGCCCGCGCCCCGCCGCCGCCGAGCCCTCGCGCCCGCCCGCCCGCCCGGGTCCTGTCCCCGCGAGGCCGGCGGCGGAGGCGCTGTGAGTGCGGCGCGGGCCGCTGCTCGCCGCCGCTGCGCGGGCTCGGGCTCTCTGCGGTCTCCCGGCCGCCGCGGCTCCGACTGCGCTCCTCCTCTTCCTCCGCCGCGCCCGCCGCCGCCTCCTCACTCACTTGGCGGCCGAGTTCGCCTCAGTTCAGCGGCGCGGCGGGGGAGGGGCGGGCGGCGGCGGCGGGAGGGCCGGGCCGGGGGCGGGCGCCGGGCGGGGCCGCGCAGGCCGGCCGTTACGGGGCTGTGCGCGCTCCCGCCGCCGCCCGCCGTGCCCGCCCGCCCGCCCGCCCTGCCTGCCGCCCTCCGGGGGCGCGAGCGGCCTGGGCTCCGGGCGGGCGCGTCAGGCGGGAGGAATTCCCCGGGCCGCGCTCGCCGCCGACGTGACTGTAGTTTTTTTTTTTTTTTT